>LOND01007963.1:13507-24698 GCA_014220965.1 Paragonimus kellicotti | reverse complement strand
ACCACGTTGTCACACTCATGAAGGAGCCAACTGATCAAATAATGTCTGCAAGATTACTGCCAGCTGAATCTACTTCAAGAAGTGAAACATTAAAAGCCACGAGGAGTTTATTCTATGACTGTTCTCTCATAATCACTTAGAGCATTTGATTGCAAACTGCAAACATCTTGTTGCCGATAACTCAGGCTCTGATCTAAGGGACTGGTTGAATGAAGACAAATGTTTTTTCGCCCTTCATTCTCAACATGACAGTCTTTAGTGTAGTGCCATATTGTATGGCGTTGTATATTGTACTGTGATTCTAAGTAGATGTAAATCGTCGAAAGATTAATGTTAAAAACCATCAAAATTAGTTAACAGTTCGAATAACACTTTTTAATTTTACTAAATTTCTAATCATGGGCACAGCGGAAAATTGTAACTGTCGCAACAAACGAAAGTACATTTTGATATTTTCGAAAAGCGTGTTCTAACAGGTAGTAATTGTAGGTTGGTTAAATGTTTTATTGATGGTCGTAAGCGCTTATTTTGTTTTCCACGTTCAAAATCTCATCAAAAAAATCAAGCAACGGTACCACAAAATTTGTGAGGATTGACACTGAAGTGAGTAGAATAGTATAGCAGTTGTAGGAGGTAATAAGGCAGGAGAACAAAGAATTTTTAATGTTGAATTCTACGCACCAGTTGTACAGGAAGTTGGAATAGTAAAACGCATAACGGAAAGAGAAAAAGAATGTCAGTTATGTTCACCACAGAATCCGCTGAGTATTCTGTAAATTATTTTTTGTGGAATAAATTTGAAGATATGGTTTAGATGCTATTTTATCCACGCTGTCTAAGATTATTTCCAGAGCTTTTGCTTGGCTGTAATTTTAAAAAAATACGGTTTGTATAGGTCATCCCACCTTACTGCTGCGGTGAGCGGTGAACCGAGCCACAGTACCGTATGGTTAGGATCGTGATAGCTGTGAATGAACAAGTGGGCAGAAGTTTGAAGATATAATTCGGAAGTGTTATCTTTCACAAAGTACATTCACAGAATATTCCTCTATGCTTTGTTGGGTGTATACTTCTGTGTAACATTCGAATAGAGCAATGTGGTGAATGTCAAGCCGAACAGGAGAACGATTTTTGTAACAAAACGAATCCCTGTACAGTCATCTTTTGCCCATGTGGCTCAAGGTTTAAGCAACAATGTTGCAAGAGGACATCACGATTATTTTACTCCCTTACACAGTTTATAACAATAGGCAATCCTGAATATTTATTTAGGTTTCAACTAACTTGTATGATATTGGGGATAGGTTACTCGGCATATGTAGTTAGGTAGAATAAAACATATATCGCGCTTATATTACATGTAGTCTGGTGACTAGGTCACACAGGTAATCATGGAATGTATCATTGTGATACATCAGAGTTATGAGTTGTGCAAGTAATTACCCTTTTTAGAGGTTCGTAACTGAGTCAGTCATAAGTTTTCCTATAGGTTCGCTTATCATGTGTTACCGTGAGTTATGATATACATAACAATGCATTTTTAGTCCCGTACAATTCCGGATATATTTTCAAAAATGTCTTCACTATTCTGTTTTCGAAGTTCATAAACAGAGTATGAACAGCAAAAACAACACCACGTGCTCAACAAACAGCATTAATACATGTGAGAGACACAGTGCTAGAGTTGCATATGTCCAACCCTGTCATTAAGTGTAACCGTAAATGTACAAGTAACATTTTGTAGCTGAAAGACAGCCGAATGTTGAGAAAGTTGAAATTCCTTGGTCTTCTTCTATTCGTTTGTAAAATCCAGGAGTGCCGATAAATTGTCGTCGTGGTCTCTGTTAGATCATCTTATCTTCCAGGGCAAGAAATATTCCTGGTATTCGCTAACTTTTGTTGAAACTCAGTATGAAAGTAAAGTTCATATCGTACGTGTTTTGATGGCTTCAGGCTTAAGTTTACTATGTTTGACAATGACACATTCAATAACAAGTAATAGAATGTAACGGAGGATAACTAGTTCAGTTGTTCGGTAAATCTCTTAATTGATAGTCATCACATTTACAGTGGTAACCTGCCATTATTTTCTGAGATTTGTTGTGACAGGTAATAACAGTTTAGTCCTGTGAGATTACACAAAGTAGTGTCAGTGGGGATGGAACATCATTGACAACCAGTCCTAGCCTTTGCACTCCCTTAGAAATTCCAGTCAGTTTCCTTCAAAAGTAGGCACCATACTCAAGATTAGCTCTTGCTGCAGCTCATCAGCACTGCATATTCTTTCACGGAATGAATTAGAACTCCGGCCACGCTTTCACGAGGCAACCGTGTTGATTATTATGCCTTTGAAATTACATTGTACACGGCTGACTAGGACATAGCTTAAACACAGTTGCTTGTGAATCTTTCTTAGATTGCATATCACCTATCCTATGAACACCAATCGATGACCCTACAAATAGAAATCTTTTCCAAATTGAAACCCGCTGTGCGGCATCTTGATTAATACTGGTAGTTAAAACAGGGCCAATCAACATAGCGATCTTCACTACCAGAAAAGCGACGAACATATACAGAGCGTTTCTCAATAATAACCCTCAATCTTGAGAAATACGAATGACAGACCATAATCAGAAACGGTCTGGAAACTCCAAGTTACGCGTTCCTAGAAGATAGGAAACCAGGAAGAGGTGTTTTCTGTCTCCAGTTCCGTTGCATGTAGACAGACGGAGAGAAACCAAACTTGGGGCGTGTCACGAATTTATGGGTGTACTCAAGGAAGTTTCATTCAATAAGAATACCTTGCTAAAAGTGATTAATTCTTTGGAAAACTTGTGCATGTCTGTCTTTATGGACCATGACCGATAACAAAAGAAAAGCTGAGGATTTTTTAAAACCGAATTTTTAGCAGACAGTCGCTTTAATAGATTCTCATCTGTGGCTAGTACGGTTAGGTAAAAAGTAGATAACACAAACAGTGCGATTCACAATTTATGTCGAATCACTCCGTTGCAAGAGAACCAAATGCCGCAACTTGTCGTCAGTCCAGGCGGCAGTAAACCAATAGTCATTCTGAGCTATGTTTTTGGATACATCTCCTTCAGGCGTCAAAATTGTCATATTCATTCACGGATGCCCAAACTCTGAGACAGTTTGATCCCGACTACTGTTCCAGCGTCACTGACGTTACTTATATAAGATATCGCGCGTCTCTCCTCGACCTCAGCATCACTGCCAAGATCACGATGTTCCCTGAGTAGGCTTAAACAGTTACTTTCCGGCTGTTACTTAATTTTATACAACTGTACCAGCCAAGTGAGAAAATCTACAAAAAACTGTTTCACCCCCCGAAACTTTATTTTTCTTGGTTATCGAAGTGGCTTTCAATTGCCCTTACAATAAATGTCATCAAGCAAATTTTGCGATGTAGCATGTGGTAGTGTCAATGAAGATAGAAGCGTTTTTTGGGTAGACTAAGTTGCCATAACAAAGCTTCTATTAAAAGTACAACATATATTCATTATGAAGTGCAGTAGTCTCTGTCACATAAAACTATTTGTTTGGAAATAACCTTATTTAATAAGCCCGAGTAGTTGATTTGTAAATCGATTCCGCAGACTCCCAGACGGCCGTCTGCTGTTAAGTAAACTTGCAACGGTTTTGGCGGCAACCATGACCGTCAAAAGTGGACATGCACAGGATGGGATGAATTTGCACAAAATGCAGAACACGAAATCACTGTCGGAAAAATTCCTAACCGTCCGATTAGGCTTCCTCATGAATGGACAGGGGACCAGAGAGCATCGAGCCAAATGAACCGACATATCCACCATATTCTTTCGTGGATAATGATGAAACAAATTTCCTTCCATTCACTACTGTATACAAGCAAAGCTAGTAGTATGAAGCGCACAAATGACCTTTTGACATTAAAATCAAAATTACAGCCATCCAAGTTACACATCCTACGGTTTTATTCTATCTTCCTGTTCAAAAACGGTGAAAAATGTCGTCAACCCGAAGAACATTAAAACACAACCATTCAAACTGGTGAGCTGTAACTGGCATCAACATCAAATCCAGAGGTTTATATTATCCAAGAACTAAAGATAATGTAAGTGTTAAAGTGTAGTTTGATCAGTTATGTTAGAAACGTCACAAACTTCCATGAACCTTTGAATTAAACCGGTTATAGGAAAGGTTTCAACTGAAGTGCTTCCATCAGAGTGCAGTACCCACAGTTTTGAAGGCTGAAATAACTTTTTTCTTGCTCTGTGGGTTATAGTCAGGACAAAGCTAGCGAAGACATGTGAAAGAAAATGAGACAATCGGATGAGCGAGTGCGACGAAATTTACACGGGATAAAATCTCAGACAAGTGGTTAGTGCGCATTTACCCAAAGCCTGTGAGTACCACAACATGTGGGCAACAAGTTCAACTGTTAACGTTCGGTAAAGTCTCCGACATAGTTGAAGAGGTTGAGTGATCAATAAGCTTGGGGTTTTCTTTTTATACTTTGGCATCTTAGACCGCAGAATGTCACATTTTCTGAAAATATTCGGCTGTTGTTTGGTCGCTTCTACTGCTTACGCTCACCGTTTAGTTTAAAAGCTCCAAGTAGAATACGTGAAAACTTACTCCAGTTGTTTGACAGTTTTCTAGAGACATTCAACTGTGAGGATAACATTTGTTTGCAATGCGACCGTGCAATATTAGAGGAGTCATTGACACGGTGTGACAAATGTCAAATTGTACAGGTGAGTTTCACATTCCACAGTTATCCATTCTTGATCACGTTAAGACGCGGGGGATTTAAAGGTCACAGAAGAAGTCAGGACTAATCAAGGTGGTTTGTCTGCCAGAGACGTCAAGAGCATGAATAAATTCAACGAAATGGTGGCTGGTTTTGGTCAGTGATTTTCACACTTTGTTAAGGCAAAATCAAAGAAAATAACGTATAGGGATGCAACTTAGACTTGTATTGACATGCGACAAGCGACCCACAAGAAGTGCAAAATCTTCAAGTGTTCAGCTATTATTGTTATATAAAATAAAATCAGCCAGTCACTCATCCAAAAGTATCCCAGCAACAAAACCAGTTATCGTGGAAATATTACTAAAAGATGAGAAGTTTTGGATTCATGTAGTCAAGTGTTGATAGATATAGACTGAGTTATGATTAATTTAAAAAATGCATTGCCGGTCACAATATACACTTTGTAGATAATCGAAGAAAACTCGTTTGGACGCCAATCGACAGGGTATGTAGACCATATACCGCCAGTCTCTGTAGGTGATTATAGCAAGACGGCTATAACAGCCTACAATACTCGGCTGGTGTGAATCAGACATGTAAGTGGCGCCTCGTTTACGACACAGTATTGAAATAGCTTAATACTGCTGATAATTTCTTGGTACTCAGTGTTTACGTGAAACTGAGTGAGAACCGAACATCCATTCAGTCACTAGTGGATAGTATACTGCGTTGGGTAAAAACATGTTTTATCCAAATAAGCACAGTTTCATCAAACTGACCATGTTCACCTACTAAGAAGGTTCTTAAATTGTCTGTGTGGATAAAACTTTAGTTTATCACCGATTATCAAACATGGATGTGAGTTTTCTGTCTTACTGTGCATCCAACCTTGTAAGGTCTGTCATACAATCAGACAAAGTCGTAAAAATCGTGCTGGTTCTTGTGAAAGCAATTATGTTAAAGAAACACTGATATACGGCAGTCACTCCGGCGGTAAAGATCGAGGAGTGCATGCATTTAAAAACGCACCTAATCAACCGAATGTAGTTTGCGTTTTTCACGATTAGATCGTAGTGACTGAGCGATGCCAAACATTCGTTTACAGTTTTGTGTCAAACAGTGTCTTGGACAAACTCTCGCATCATCACAATCGATTCACGAGATGATGATCGGACTACAGGGTTACAAGGCCTCAGTTACCTATCAGCTTTAATTACGGAGATAGAGTACAGATATAAAGTTTACAGATTATTTAGCAAATACCCATAAGGATCATGTGGATTTTGAAGTGATCAATGTGACTGAAAGCCTTCCGCGCTAAAAAGACACTCTTCCGACTTGGCACAGACTGCAACAGAGGATCTTAAAAGGCAAGAGTTCATTAAATGACTAGCCAGAAATTGAATTCGAACAGGACGGAAAACTCATTCCTTAATCAAGCCAACACAACGAACTGATAGCAACAGGTGATAAAATGATCATTCCGAAGGGATTAGAACAGGAAGTTCCCTAGAAACCACCTCTCACTCATCTAAACAAAAGAGCTTGTCTGATAGTCATCAGAGATTTCGTCTTGAACTCGTAGTGACACGATAACCAAACAATTACCTAACTTCTTTGAACTTCTATTCATATCACAGTACGACAAAGAAAGAAACTGATAGAATGAGTGAGTTAAAGATAAGTGGATTATGTGATTGTCCATACAGAGCTTTATTAATTCATATTGTACGAAATGTTCCGCAAGTCACATTAATATACTTCATCAAAATTTAGCTAAAATGCTGTTATGATAATTTAGCTAACGGTGCAGTCATAGATGAATCAGCAATGGGCATCTGGACAGTAGAACGAAAATATCATCTTATAAGGATTGGCTTCTTTATGCCTAAAAAATGTTCGCTACCGGGCCCATATCACCTCCCCCTGGTAGAGGCGACCTATGTACAAAGACCCCGCTTGTCAACAGAAGGCAAACAGAACAATCGTTGTTTGTCACCTTTGTTACAACTGCCCGAAATTACTTCATACACACTACTCCGTATTCTGCAAGTCTGTAAAGTGGCTACCAATCTGACGCCAACAGCAAGATAGACGAACAGTCGTACGTCATCTAGATTAAGACCCAACTCGACCGGATTGGCATACGCGCAACGAGATGATTTTTACACTGAACAACAAAAGGTGAGTAATGGTGATATTTACAACTCCTTGGTCATCCTCATTGTTGACCAGAAGCGTCTGTTAGTGGTTCTGAACGCGTACAAGTTGCGTTGTCAACGACGAAACAAACGGGTCAATACTGCTTCGGAGTTTTGTTTTCACACAAATGTGTTTACGTACACAAAATTCGATGCATCAATGATTCCTGGATCCATACGACTGTGCTGCACATGCTTGGACTCGATAACATCAATGCTGTTTACCAGCCGTATACTTCTCGTAAGGGATGTGTTTCATCAAAGCAGTCCGGTACACCAGGAAGACATTTCAAATGACGTTTACACGTCCCGCATACTTTTGGTCAGAACATGATACTTGGGACTAGGCAGTTAACTCCGTAGATTAGCACGATGTCTTTCTCTTCAATACAACCGTCACTATCCTTCTGAAGTGTACGATCAGTAGAAAATGCAACTGGACACATATGACTTACGGTTCAGTCAACTACAAGTATCGTAAGACTGAACGTCTCACATAAGGACGAATAAGGATATCACTGAAGCACGAAATAAGGGTTACAGAGGTCGATGAAAAAGGTGACTTGACCAGATGCTAATATCAAAGCATTGCTTCGCGTCTAGGAGTGAGGCGCAGTTCATATGTTTATTTGCATTCAGGTTGAAGGCACCCCCTGATCAATACAGTAACCAACAACCCGCTGAACAACACTTACAAATTCAATCTGTTCTGAAACTCAACTTGTTACAGTCATCAATCGCCTTTCATGAACGTCGTGTGAAATACTACTGGCGAATTACCGCATTGCGTGCTGAGGATTTTGACACAAGAGAAATTGTAGAGATCAAAACCCGTAATAGGCAGATACACTTTGTCTTGTTAAAGAACAGATAAGAGATGTTTCGAAAATAACGTGCATATGGCCCAGGAGATGATACAGTGACCAGCTAGCAGCTAACGTGATACAGTGATCTGGGCATCAATGAACTCCGAACTAAACTCAACTGAGAACTTGTAGTTTGCCATTCAGGCATAGGTGCCGCAACATTCAAGCTTACCAATTACAAGAACAACTGAAGAAAGCTATTCAGTAAGCTTTGAATGCTATGAATAAAGCGGAACATGACAATTTGATTAGTAGTATGAATTGTAATTGTGTTGAAACTCTCAAGCGAAACAGATCCCTTTTTTCTTCAAAAAAAATCAAGCGATGACACCCAAACCTGAGTTATCTGATAAATGTGTGGCAGCCATTTTTCTTCCTGCTTATCATTTGATATTTCATCAAACTGTTACACACACTGAAAATTGTAACTTGTTAGGTGTTCCATCAAAAATCTCGTAAAACTACGCAAAACTATTGAAATTTTAGTTAAAAACAGGGGACCTTATGGTTGTGAGTAAATCTGTATCTTAAATGACCATACTTAATTGTCTTCTGTATTCTACATTTAAAATTATTCTGTAAAATAGCAAATCAACCCACTGGATGACTGTTTGGTCCCACGTATTATTGTATACAAGGGCAAACAGCTTCAGCAAGACCGTGTATCGCACAATTTTTTGTACGTTTAAACAAAAACTCTAACGAAGTGTACGGTTGCTTCAACGTTCACTTTATGTCGGTGTTAAGAAAAATACTTTTACGGTGAAAGGCGAACCGAAAAAAAGGTTTACTTGATTTGTAAAAGTCGTGCGTATGACAGTACGGATCCTATGAAATTATTTGTGTATTAATAAATAAGAATACTGGCAAGCAGTAGAGGATTTTTGACCGTAGGAATTGAACATTACTTACAACCGGTCACAGCAGTTGCAGTCATTCAGCCTATTAAGAAAAAAGCACTATACTCGGGTTTCGGTCTTGTTAGATCTCATCACTTGTGCACTTCCTTGCTACGGCCGGGATTAGAACGCCATGTACGATCCACTGACCTCACACTGGGCACCACTGAATTGCCATATGTAAGCGCCAAACCATATTCGCTTGTGAATTATGCCCAGAATGACCGGTGGCCTCGAAAGAAGACAGTATCTATCGTGTTAACTTCGATCGACGATCCCACAACTAAGAAGATCTGAAGTCCCCTACTACTCGCCACTACTCAGGATAGCTCTCAACAAGTCGGTGGTTCCAATGAATACAATGTGGAGAGGATCGCTAGTCATACGGTGATCGATTAAAGTCAACCGGACACTTATTACGTCATTTCTCGAGGCGGTCGGGCGATCTGAACATTACTCACAAGCGAATGTGACTAAGCAAGATTTGTAACTAGATGTAAACATCAAAGCAAAATATAACAGAGAACTCGTGACTAAAGCAATTAAAAAGTCTGAAATGATATTCATATTGTTACATCCGGTTCCAGTTTTGTAATACTGTATGGCCTGACCTCCGATTCCGGAGTTTACTCTTGGGCCATCATTTATGAACGTTGCGCAACATTTTCGGCGTTAACTACTCTGATAACCACGGCTTTACGCTGAGTGGTAACATGACAGTCTATGAACGTTTATAGTAACAATGTGTGAACATCATGGGTTGACACATTAGTCAAAAAGAATTATTCCAGTGGGTTTACGGGTTGCACTGATGGTGAACTGAAGGAGTAAACGGTATGGTTAATGCATCGGTACAATACTACAATTCCTCCTTGTTATCAAGAACAAGTACATTGTTTAGAATTTGCCTGAGACCGCTTGGACCTTCACAGTTTCAGAACAACTCCTGAGCAATCGATACTTTGCTTTATTGGTAAATTTTCTTGTAACATTTCCTATCCGAACAGGATTCTGTGTCAGAAGTAAAGAAATTGCTGACTGTTCTCAAGCAGTTCTGAATGTAAGAACGATTACACAATGTATAGCAATTATATCTAATTAAACATATGAATTGTTTTGTAATAGCCGTTTCCAATTTTGTTTCCCCAAAGCTCATCTCACTGGTCGACCCAAATGATGATGTCGATTACGGCATTCGACCGAAACGGAATAGAAATCGCGAGTACACGTTTGATTATGCGTTTGACGGTACTGCAGTCAAGTATGTGTTCTGTTCCGTATTCAATAACTCATTCGGTATTTAGAGCCAGGTTTTCCAGTGTACAACTTACAGCCTGATTGAACACGTGGCCAATGGTTTTAATGCAACCGTGTTCGCAAGTGGAGCTACAGGTTTGTAAAATTTTCAACAGACACAATTCCGGTCTATCGTATTCGATTTTTGAAACCTAATTGGATATCATGCGGGTAATAAAAGGGCTGCTCAAAATCTGATAATTCGGTGAAGCATGAACCGGTGACGGGATCCGGTGCTTCACAATCCTTTCATACCAGGCAGCCAGTTTTAAAATATGTAATTTTTGATGTACATCGTTTACTTTTAGATAAAGTCCTATAGCTATTCATGTGTATCAGTTGATATAATGGATGTGATTCAGGCTTCTAGCGGTAATTGAAGCTAACCAGAAATCTACCACATGAACCAACTTCAATACTTCAAGGTCAACCACATATGGCCATAACTGCAATTGTATAATTTTGTCACCTGTCCACCATGAGCGCACACCACTTCAAATGGGCAACCGAAATCGTATGCTGAGTCGGTGACTTCCTTTCGGATAAATCAGTACACTGGATTGCTGAACTGTTCATACATTCGCTAATTACAACAAAATGATGGATAGTATGCTATTTTGCTACTGCAGGTGTAGAACGTAAAAACGTACCGACCAAGTACAGACATCATTGACTGAGGTGACTGATCTACAATACGGCTGGGTAGAATAGATTTCAATAGACATGAAACGGTACGTTTAATAATACGGTGTAAAGATGAGCATAAATGTTTGTTTTGGACGGAAGGTGAACTGAACCGGTGTTCACTTCTCATAACCTGAAGTGAAAGGAACTGTTTTCATGTGTAAATCTTGTGACAAACTATACGATCAATCAGTATTTCACTAACAACTCAGATACATTACATTTCGGTGTGTTCATATCTCATACCAAACTAACGAATCTGATTGAACTGTTTGTTAATTAAGATTCGGCTGATATCTGTTTACTCCTATTGATAGAGCCATAAAACTACCCCGTGGGTGCGCATAAGTTTCAGTCTCCCACCATATGCACAGGTCAGCTATACGTAGTGTGATTACAAATCAGTTACTGTATCTATGCAGGCTAAGAGGTAACTGCCGCTTGAATGTATCAATCGACAACAGGCCAATTGAGAGTAATCTTGAT
>LOND01007962.1:0-11497 GCA_014220965.1 Paragonimus kellicotti | reverse complement strand
GAATCTCCGACTTTTTCTACACTTAGAAGTTTTATTGAGGGCTAGTCGAATGGAATTATTAGAATGATTAGTACTTGTCTTACTGGGGGCATCTGAAAAACCTCCTCAGTTGTAGTTCCGGATATAATGAGTTGGTTGTGCGCAGTGTTGCGTAGTTGACACATAGTTGTTTCACAAGTGCGTGCACAGGAATCAACATCATGATCGTAGAATTGAATAAACCAGTGGCAGATATAAACAAGGGTGGAGCTTGAGTTTAGCCCTCAGTTTTTGACGTGCCCACCGGGAAGTTAAGGGAAACGCGACAGCTGTGGTGAACTGTGAATATCGTAATAATTATGTTATTTGCTAACAAATAAAATGAAGGTACTCACTCGGTAGTCCTTATCTTTCTGTCGCATTTCCCGCCTTCTCTTACTGGCCTGAAACAGGAACACAGGGAGTGTTTGGTAGTGCACTAGAAAAATACCATGCAAATCATTTTGATCAATAATGTTTCATAACAGATAAGATTAAATCAGCTTCTCAAATTGAACTCTGAATAACTTACATCAAAATAAAGCCAGAAGATGAACACTGCGTGCGCGATCACATAAATTATTACGAATGAGGTGAACACATGTTGCTCCACAATTTGCACTCTTTTCCATTCCTCACAGGCCATCTTGTTATCCAAACTGCATTCGTGCGAAAGACGAGCGACGGTCGTGTTTCGCTGATCGCCAACAGGCGTTGAAAGGTTGCCGCTATCTGTACTGGTTTTTGATTCTGCGATCTGGTCTGCCTGATCCATCTGTTCTGAACCGAGAAGGAATGCGAGCAGGTTGTCTGCGAAACCATTGTCAGGTGAAGCGTGTTCTAATTGGGTCGGAAGAAAAATGGGAAATAGTTGTTTATCATTTTGTGGGGCTCACACCTGTGTGCAACGGAGAAGCGTTTGTTTTTATACAATCCACAACGACGGCACGTGAGTTTGTGATTGAAAAATGTTCCGCATCGATCTGTAACGTTCAGAGGTACTCTAGAATTTAACCTTGTTCAGTCTGACAATACCTCATGAGTGCAAGTAAGGCCGCATCTGTTCATCTGACGTTTTTTCAGAGGTAACAAATGTGAACAGCAAAATGAACACCATGACCAGTACGAACCGAGGTGTACGATTATTGTATCTATCAGCTGTCTTCAACTAAGTTAACCAAGAGATATATTGATTTTGTCGACTCTAGTAACGTTTCTGACGTTTGTGGCTTAGCAGAAAATAATTGATACGCATTCAACATTTAGAACCTAACTCCGATTAGTTCTGTTATATCAGCGGAAACATGAGGCAGGTTGCATTGTGGCAGTTTATAAAATGGTATCAGTTCGAATGAAAAACTAAAATATTGTGCCATGTCATGTCATTATAATATGGTGGTGTTGTGGTCTTAGAAATCAAAACAAGACGATCTGCAGGGACTAGGTCTACGAGGTCATCCGACGTGTGAACTGTTTACAAACCGCACCTACTCATATAGCTTCATGTTTTGACGTTAGTACTATAAACGATAACTTATGATTGATCAAAATAAGTTGCGAGGCTTCCTGTGGGGTTACACCATATACAGTTTTCTTCATCGTTAACGGTGAACTTTTTAAGCGAACACCCTTTGTAACAGACAATTAGAATTATTCCAACAAACTCTGTAGAATAACCATTTAAAACATTTTCCGTACAAGAGAATCCGTGGAGTTTACGCGTTTTGCTTTGAACATCCTTTTACATCTTATATTCTTCATCTGTTGAACCTTTAGGCCCATCAATTGTAACAGATCTCCATGAAATTATGACATGGCAGGTCAGACCCGTCATCTTTCGCCATTCACTCTCTGTTTTTAGCAGGCCTTTTTGTGATAAACGATACGGCCAGTTACTGATTATCTGACACGTATGCCCTTACGCACTCTATACCTGTGGTTGCATTCGTATTTTCACCACAATAACCTACCTAGCGTCAGTTACTGAACACTCCGAAGCTCTCGAGCTTGATAAATGTACAACTTCCAGCGTGCCTTGCATTCGTTCACCTCTAACGTTTGTAATTTCCACGCTGACCTGATTTAGCCTGATTATATCCAAGTACGTAGATAAGAGCCACGAACGAAAGTAAAGTTATCCAAAAAACAATTTCTACATCTATTGGCAACGTCGTTCTACTCTGTATAAATCAAGGGTTGCAAAACCGACAAAATTCCGCTAAAAATCGAGTTCCCCTGTAGCTGTACATTGCCCACACTCAACCACAGCCTTTGCGTGTACACCAGAAGTTTGGTTCATCCATTCACGAATATATCGTAATCTTTACTCACCACGTTGGACGGCAACAAGCCGAGGACTGTACTATGAGCAGAGGTCTGAGCCACGCAACAACACGTCCCTTGTTTTGAAATGTTAACTACGAGTAATCAACGGGCAAGAAACCTCATTCGTAAGACAAACAACTCTTTTGTTGTCTAACAGTACAAAACTACCTTGAGTGCACGTACAATATGGCATGCATTAGAATTGGCTCAGTTTGACACGGTGCTACAAAAGTGCAGATGAAGAAAATGGTAACACAAAACGACGTCAAAAAGGGCACAGAATGTCATAAAAAATAATGGTCGCTTTTCATTTCGTGAATGCTGTGTTTAGACTCCAAAAAGTAAAGAAACCTTCAACTGAGGAAGTTGTTTTGTTTTGAAGAAAAACATTGGAAACGGAAACGTACTGCCTTCCAACGGGCAAAACTGATAATGTACCTTGAGACACCCTCAGAGAATAAACCCAGTGTCGCTCGGAAGCGTTCATGAAGTCACATATCTTCATAAGTCACTAAGTATTTGCGACACATCAGTTGTGATGTACCTTAGTTTACAGACGTCAACATTGATTCCTCAGTTTTCTTTCGTCTCAGAACTTAATGATTTTTCTCATTTTCAAATCTTCGTTTTCGCCAGTGGACAAGTTTCAATAGAGATGTCTCGAGTTTATGGCACGAATGAGAACGGTGACGCTTCGGCGATACAGAATAGGAGCAGAAACGGCTCGAAGCACCATAAGTTGTACGGCTGTTCAACCACTCGCGGTAGTGAGACATGTGTCGTTCGCATGTTACGACACATTTTTAATAGGCCCGCAGTTTATGACTAGTTTTGAGGAGGCACTGAGTTGTTATAAGTAAGAATAGCAGTGAGTTTCAATACTGGGACAAAACGGGGATCAAAGAGGGCTTATTTTGGCAAATCTGCCTTGATAATTGATGGTTTATGCCAGAAAAGTTTTTTCGCGTATCCCTGTTGAAATCGTTAGTGTTACTTCGTCTTTTGTCAAATCGCGCAAAACGCCGTGGCCCTAGTAAAAACAAAAGTGCTCTGATAACCCAGTGACTAGTGGACCAGGCATTCTAATTAACAGTTCGAGCGAGCCCTATGAAAATGTTTTGCAATATGCCGTGAGCCTTCAAAGTCATCGATCGACCCTTGCTAAGTCTTTCTCATGTACAAATGCACTATTCTATGACTTGAAGCCATTTCATTTTTGTTTGTGGATTCATACCGGAAATAGTTCTCAGTAAGCCCTGATGCACGTTCATATTTACCTGCCGAAGGTAATTCTATCTTCCAAATTTTGTATCGACCGAAGTAAAGAACATATGAAGACATAATTTCGCTCGGAGAGGCATCAGAAAATAGATTGATCCGTTAATACTTATAAACATGGCTTCCGCTTTCTACGAGATTAAAGCGCCAACACGTATGGTTTCATTAACTTTTCCGTGTTACGGGGATCATTTTCGCATGCCAGACTACAAAGTCATAACAAAATGTCTGCCCTCATCTATGTGGTGTTCGCTGAAACGGCGACAGGTTTTGCTGTATACGATGTGGCAAAACTGGATAAGTTCTAATGGACCTGGGATCAGCGTACTAAAAATGTGAAAAGTGATCGGGAAACGATCGTCTTATAACGTTTGGATAACCTACAGGCCTTATCTGATGCTTGAAATTGGAAGTGTAGGTCAGTTCTGTTTATATTTCAGAAACTCGGTTCACTTTTTATTCTTGTCATCAACTAAACCTTCCAGTTGTATTTCTTCAAAACATCCCACGTTTACCATAATCTTACATCCGATTACTCGCCAGTTAACAGGTTCCGCTTTTGTCACAACGAGTTCTCAATAAAATTCTGACAAATTTTACTAGCATTACAATCCAAACTATAAAAAAATTGGTCATCGCTTGAGTTTAGGTATTTTCTGGACATCCATTTGTGACTTAGGTATTGTTCAAACTAGATTTGCCATTTTGGGCACAACACATTTTACAGTGTATTTATATATGTCTTACAGCGTCTGGATACAGGCTGAGTGAATTGTGAGCTCATATTCCAGCTTCCTACACATAATCATTCACTCTGCATGCAAAACAAATCTTTCCGGATTGTCTGGACCATCTTCACAAGATTTTTGATTGCGCGTAACAAGTCCTTAATGAGATCACTGTTAACTCTAGCGTTTTCAGCCTTCCAAGTCCATTTACTTTAAATCTGACAGGACCACGAGGTTCAACGGTTATATTAATGTAATAAGATTCTCCGTTCCAACGATTAGTTGCTTCTTGTAATACTCCTAATAGTTCTGACAGAGGCAACTTGCAAGGAATTCCTTGCGATCGTTTGCAGCCCGTGTACAGTCAGCTTGATTTTGAATTCGTTATTTCACCCAATGGACACTTCCGATTGTTAAGTTTTTCTTGCTCAAAGTGGAGAACTCTGTTTTTCAGAGTGTGTTTTGATAAACCAGCTGCCGTGAGCTGCATTTCATGTATCAAAAATGCTCAAAATTTTACATCTTTCTAGTTTTTGTTGTCAGCAGAGGATTTAAAAGATCCGTCTATTTAACAGTTTTCCGCAGTTTCGTTTCGTGAGGCGGAGGTGTCTGGATGTTAACGTCGGGCCTGAAGCGGGCGTAAGTGCATGTTGTTTAGTGACTGCGAAAACTGCCGTTTGCAGAAACTCCACTATCTTCAACAAACCTGATATTCGCTGATGATCTTGCGAAAACAGAAATCAGAGGAGCACAATCCTGCCCTTGACTAGCTCAACTTAACTCGGTATTTTAGACAACATGCATGTCTTCGTCATATTCTCGGAATACCACGGAGTGGCTCTATAGGTAGAGCTGTTGGAATCATTTGGTCCCTGTGTCACTGCCTTAAGGTCATCTCCAGTCTTCAACGGTTGTCTGTTCTCGAGTTATTCAATTTTTTCAAGTTGGACATAATCCACAATTGATCGCAGCTGTCGCATTCCCATAGACTTTCCAGTCGGCCCTTTCGAAAAGAAGCACTAGACTCGAGTTTCGCTCTCATTAGAGCTCGTCAGTAGTGCATATCCTTGCCACTGCCGGGACTAGAACTCCGGCCAAGCGTTTCAGGAGGCAACCGTGTTTACCACTGTGCCATTGACCTCACTTCATGTACGACCGAATTATCATATGCGGACTCTCAAAGTTATTTTGCTTGGTGTCCTGCAAACATTTTTAAAATTCGGGTATTCCAATGGACTTCAAAGATTCCGAGATGGCAGACGTTCATACACTTGGTTAAACAGATGATATGACCATGTTTGATGAGGCTGCAAACGTAGAGCTTCGCGCTTTAATTGACTGCTATTAGTACGCTTTTAATAGTGAGCATCTTCTGTAGTGAAAGAAGTTGACAGCACTTTTGAAATAGTTTTGCTTTACTTTTTTGAAGTTGATAAAGTAATATACAGTTTACACTTTCTTGGGGATGACGAATGTCAAACTGCGCCTCACTTAGCAAAGAAGAGGCCTGTGTTGTTGTTTGGCAGAATTGCTCGTGCATGACAGAAAGGTAGGATGAGCAAAGGTTGTTCAGGCCAAAATCGTTCAACGATCATGATCTGATCATTTCACTATTCAGCTCGGTTTTGTATCATCACTCTTGCTGTCTATGATACACACACCGTACGCAACTCATCGCTTAGTTCATAAAGCTATTTGTGGGGAAAACCGGCGATGAAAAAACGGTTGTTGTGGTAAAGCTGATAAAAGTAAATATGTTTCACAGTTGAGTCTTTCTTAGTTACTGAACTAGAACTGACCACATGTCTGTAGACGTTTTCAAGTAGACTGAGCAACGCTCATACCAAATGACAACATTGCATTCACATAGGCCAATGCCACTCATTCGCGTTAAAACAAAAAGCTCAGCTTGTCATCTACATCCATCATAACTCATCAGGAAGCTATATCCACTTCCAGTTTTTTTGTGACATCACGTCTAAGGAAATGTCAGCCAACCGGTCTGAATACTGCCCAAACGGACCCACATACAATTAAAAATATCACCATATTACAAATACCCAGCCACATTCGTTTGCTGACAATCCACCGTTTTTCGTGATCGTCTGAAAACTAATAAAAGTCTTATCTCTAGATTTATCAAACAAGAACAATGTTGAGAACAAGCGGCTGTGATTTCAGCTTTAGACGTACAACATTAATCAGTGTGACGTAAGGTCAGCTGCATCAATTAATGTATTGGATCACTTATGAATATCTTACAGGAAGTAAGAAGACCACGTTTGGCTGTTTGCATCAAAAAGAGTCTACTGAAAAATATACTCTAATTAGATGGCAACAATCAACTATCTTTGCTTTACCTGTACAATGACGCTATTCCCAACCTATATAACACATCTGTAACAATACCGATGAGCAGTCAGGAGTTTGGTTCAACTAAAGTCAAACGACACTTGCACTGGAAAGCAGCTTTCACGGTTAGGTGACTTCCTCAGTCAGCCTTTTTCAAAAAGAAGAGCTAGACTCGAGATGTTGTCCAGTTTTAGCTCATCAACATGGATGAGACTGGAAATCCAACTAGGCCTTCATTGGGCAGCCCTGTTGACCGTTGCCGCATGGAGGTCACATCAGGCACGACCACTTTTGTATATGCTTATAATTCAGCTATCCAGTTTGCTTCCATAGGAGAGAGTTAAGTTCTGTCAACCCCAATCGGAATCTCGGATACCACTAAACATGATTTGTAGTTTATTTGTAGTGTTCTCTGGATGATACACTTAAATTCAAGGCGGGTTGCTTGAAAGTGCTAACCGTTCAAAACCCACTGTCATCTGGGAGACTTCAAAAACAAAACTTACAATACTTAACCACGTTTTTCTCAATATTCCAAATAATAAACACATTTTCAGTACTGGTTATATGACGACTGGTTAGCAGCAGTTATCTCGGATCACTGATTCGACAGTACTACGTATTTGCTACTAGGTTACCATTGACTGTTAACTACGATACATGTGCTGACTGTGCATTTGCAATAAGAATGATGGTGTCATACATGTTAATTACTCGCGGATGGGTTGAACTTTATTCCATATGATATTAACTTGGGTGCTGTCACCTTAAAAGGTTACCATACAAGGTTTTTTGGTGCGTGGTCAGCGTGATTGTCTTTAATGAGGTCCGTATGAAACGCCCGTGAATTTTTCATAACTCATCTAACCTTTGAGAAAACTGACGGTCTCGTTCTGAGTGGTATTCGTTGAATTGACTGCAGTATCCAGCGGAAGGAACGATTTATTTTGTTGAAGTCCGTATAAATCGAACAGGTTTGCAGGTCTGCCGTATTTAGTTGCAATGTGTTCCGGATCCAGCAGTGTGACAATAGCATGCCAAACACTGATTATACACAGGATAGCCAGGGACATGAGAACGTATTTGTCCTATACGACATGTGAAATGATTAAATTAAAACATGACTGATGATTCTGCAGTTTATGTTAACGATAATAAGAAAAGTCTGAAACGTCCATCAACTCAGCAGCTATTAATTACTTGCAATATAGTTTAACCAATCATACCATTACCAGTAAGTAGATGTTTCACTGATTTCTCAATAAAGTGAGTATCTTAAACAGTGAGAAGACCATCATACAATACAGTTTGCAAATAGTTAGCTTATACCTCACTACTGACAACGAATTTTGAATTGGTTTAATGGGACTATTAGAATCTATTCATATTGATGGTTTATCATTGGAGAAAAAGACGTTGCAGTTCATTCCAGAACTGAAGACAGGTGGATGGATTAAAAAAATATATACCATTGAGGATGCAAAATGCATTACGTTAATTGCAACCGAATTGTTATCACAACAATCTGCAATGCATGGTTGCCACCCAGGTGAGATATGTGACATTTCGTTTGAAATATTGATTGCCGCAAGGATTATGCCGTCTTGCCCATTTTAAGGAGAACTCCAGTTTTCAGCGGGGATAGATGCTTAATAACTTCATCAAACAACTGAGCGACGATAGATCGCAAATACCATCCAAAATTCCACAATGTGTTAAGTTGTATTTACATGGGACGAACGTTACTAAGTGATATAGAACCCGAGTTAATACTTTGTTCTTCAAACTGGTAGAACTTTTTGACCGCTTTTAAAAGCCTGGCTTTTTACGGTTACGTCTGAAATCATTTGTGATCATTGGAATTCAACATCGCAATGTTTTCACGTATGAGCCTCTGACGTTTTTCTATATATGAACACATCAAAATTAATGATGAGTGACAGCAGTCAGTTAAACTAAAATGTGCCTGGATGAAACCTACAGCAATGGGATCGATAGCGAATTAAAGTGTTTATGACGTTTTGAATCAAACTATTATGCTCTGAGCAAGTTATGGATAATATTATTTGCAGGTTGGCCGTGAATAATTTCAGCCGATTTACAACACATTTTTGAAATGCAATTATTTTAGTGAATATAATGCCATACAGGATTATTACAGAAAGCTTCCTTTACTAATAACAACACGTAACATCTTTCTTTACTTACCATGTAGGTGAGATATGAAATTTTGGGGAGGCTCTGTGTGATAACGTACTTAAACGTAACACTTGTGAGGATCAAAGTGAAAGAGAGTCGTAGCCGAAGTTCCGCCTTGTCCGGTGAGACGGCAAACGTGGCAAAGGAAAGACTAGAAATCATAAACTGAAGGGACAGGATGCGAGAAAGCTTTATATAGATTTGGTGTGATTTTCCAATAAAAAAAATGTAGAGTTGGATGGATTTATGTTGACAATCTGAAATATCTCATGATACTTTGTTTAGTCACCTTAATCGACCTCTCATTCAAGCACACCATTGATGAATAAACGTTCCGCTCAGAAAAACTAAATACCTGCTCCAAGTTTATGACCATTAGAACAGGCACTTCGGTTCCGCACACACTGTTCTAAACAGGGAACAATTCAGAATGAATAATAGCTCCCTTGCTCACTATCATTCGTGCATCAATTTCAGCGATCCGCACTGATGAATTCTTACCTCAACGTTGTGGACGGATAAATGTGTTTTGAATTACGAAGACAAGTAAGCCCAGACTCCAGAACTAAAAATTATTGTTTACCACGGTAGCCACGGAGATAGAAATGCTGGATTAATAGGTCTCCACAACTGCTTCATGTTCCGCCGAACCTAGCTGGCAGGTAACAATTTCACTGCCGTATTCGAATGGTTTCTTCTATTTTACCA
Source organism: Paragonimus kellicotti (assembly GCA_014220965.1). Lineage (NCBI taxonomy): Eukaryota > Metazoa > Platyhelminthes > Trematoda > Plagiorchiida > Troglotrematidae > Paragonimus > Paragonimus kellicotti. The sequence continues at coordinate 1,889 of LOND01007962.1, read as the reverse complement.
CATGGCTCTTGCAGTTGTTGTTTTCGATCCCACAGTTTATCATTTGTCATGACTGCTTCATATACTACTGTTCGCTTAGGCCTGGCGCTTGTTTATTTCTGTCGGTGTTAGATCGATGCCATAGTGGCCGGCAATGTCACATGCGAAGCAAGTTGTCAGAAACTTGTATTTTAACCTTGTAGAGAGGTTCAGTGCCGAGAAGCTGCACAGAAAATTGGGCTCTAATGTTGGTTTTTATAGTGACCAGTTAAAATCTTTCCGAAAGAGTGAGAGTGAATGTGAATATCGCCAAATCTGCATAGATAAAAAAATAAACCTAAGGTTCTTAATGTCATGTTGCATAAATTGCTGCTGAACGGAATTGGCACACTCGCTCACAACACTTTGCAATCGCTTCATATCAATTGGCCATTTACCAGAAGACTGGAAAGGGACCACACTCAGGCTTGTCTTCAAAGGTGGACACTGACAAGACCCATCAAGCTGTCAACCGATAAGGTTGTTTTCAATAGTTCCTGAAGTAATGGAGAGCTTCGTAGATGACTTCCTCTCGGCCAAATTTGACGACTTTCAACTTTTCACTAAAAAGCAACATGATTCTCATGAGAGAGTACTCACGCGTCAAGAATATGCTGATTGCTTATGATGTACCGAAGTAAGCAGCAGACGTAGAATTGGATATAGACGTGGTTTATCTTTACTTTTTCAAAACCCACGGCACAGCTGATAACCACGTCGTGCTACGGGAACTGAATAGCTATGATCTTAAAGAGAGCCTACTCACCTGGCTAGAGGATTATCTGACTGAACGTAGGTTCAACGTCAAGGTGAATGGACAGCTGTCAAAGTGGTTTCCAGCCAACAGCGGCGTTCCGCAAGGATCAGTTCCAAGACCCCTGTAATTCTTTCGTTCGTCCTTGAACTACACAGCGTAGTCAAATTACCGACGTTGCTCTACGCCGACGACACAAAGGTCTGGTGAGTTTTAGAGTACCCGGAATGTGTGGTTATCATACAACACGATATGATCTGTCAGACTCAGTGATCCGCAAAAAAATAACTCGTTCAGTTTCAACAACTTTAAATTCGTATGTGTTTACCACCAAAATTCCACTGACCGCTAGCTTGACGATACAAATCTGCTCATGTCATCACAAGACAGATACCTAGGGACCGTAGCAACAGAAAAAGTTGAGCTTGCCGACAAGTTGTTCTGTCGTGGCTACAAAGACTGATAACCCCAAGAAGAATAAGAGAACCAATCATCCCGGAGTGTTTCACAATCTCTTCGCCTTGATACTCCTTCCACACCTGGGACAGAACATACAGGCATGATGTCTTCATTTTAAGAAAGATTTGGCACTTTCTGGAAGTACCGATCAGAGTACTCGATAGGCGACAGAGTTACTGTTCAAACTGAAATGAGCCAAATCCCCAATTACTCATCTGTCACTTATTGAAAGCGTCTAGAGTTGGGCCACTTGATTTATTATGGAGTTCAGGGAAACCCATGCCCGGATAGATTGGCAGACGTATGTCACTTTCCAACGAATTACGGTTATCTTATAGGAGACATAATTCTTGCCTAAACAGTACTGCACATCATGGGTCATCCGCTGGCAGACCTCCTCGAACGAAGTGACGGTGAAAGTTTTAGAGTTCACTGACTGAATCTGAGCAATGAAACAGGCATTTTACTTTGTAGACCGATTTGCTTTTCGATTAAGGTCTGTTCACATTAGAACGCACTGTCCAACTTTGTGGTTTCGGCTGAATCGGCTGAGAGTTTCGGACTACCACTCGATCGTCAAATACGTGACAAACACCTGGGACTATACGTTTCTTTACCGTTATACTGGCCGTTTATTACCGGAATGATTGTAGCCAGC
>LOND01007958.1:7789-21393 GCA_014220965.1 Paragonimus kellicotti | reverse complement strand
GGCCACGTAACGGCAGATGAGGTCATTAAAACAATCAGGTATAGCTGAACGTGAGAGCGTGTCAAACAATACCATGCACGGAAGTTTTAGTAAGTACGCATTGATAGGTGTAAGAGAGGAGAATGGAGATACACACTTGGCGTATGTGGTCAAGGGACAAAATTTATCACAACTGCTTGCTGCACACAACAAAAGACAAACTTACAGACGACTTTCTACAAGCAAACCAATCAGGTCAATGGCGCAGTGGTAAACACGGTTGCCTCATGAAAGAATGGCCGGAGTTCTAGTCCCGGCAGTGGCAAGGATATGCACTACTGACGAGCTCTCTAATGAGAGCGAGCTTCTGCTGTTCGAAAGGGGCCGACTGGAAAGTCTATGGGAATGCGACAGCTGCGATCAATTGTGGGTGATGTTCAACTTGAAATTAACCAAATCCCCTACTACTCATCACAATCAGTTATTAGTTAATTCGATATTCGATATCATACCAAACATAGAACGTCTAACACATTAAACAACTCACTGTAATTCAACATCAAGTATTTTTGAAAACTGGCAACTAGTTATCCACCTCTAGCCTGCCTTAAGTACCACTGAATTTGCAACTGATTCATCTAGTCTTGGTAAGCCGCTGTGTCAGAAGTGAAGTGCTACGCATAGACCTTAACACGTGTCACGTGTCACGTTTTACGAACTATCGATTATATCACAGGGCAGGAACAGGCACGCGTGGACAACAGTGAACGGGACCACTAACATTCATGATACATGGTGAAATCAACTCCCAAATTGGACAGACCAGGGTTTGAAGTAGTCGGACGTCACTTTTCTCCAAAGACAGGATAGATTTCCTATAGGTAATTTAAACCGAGGCCCTGTGATGTCAACACATACTGGCTTCGGTATTCGGTAGGGCGTATATTTGTGGTCAGTTTTTCTTACAGCTGCATAAAGTGCAAGTCTGACAAGTGACAGCAAACATCACAATGTTTTTTTTCATCTAAGACTTCTTGGTTTGAATGTTACCTTAGCAAAATACTAACAATTACTTAATAATACAATTTCAATGCTCAACAGTGGCGTTGGTGGATTCCAGCGTGAACTGTTTGAGAAATCCTGCCAGGGCAGTCGGTCCACTGGATCATTTGGTGGATTCCATATGAGCATTGGGACGTGGGTAACAGAGTACAAATGTGAAATTTGCGAGCTCCTGGCGTGCTTTGTAGCTCAGCTAGTAGAGCGCTTGCCGCGTTATTGGCATGGTGTTTCTGTCGCTGGTTCGAATCCAACCAAAGTCCTGACTTTTCACAATTGGGTCTCATCTAAATTAATTAGTTTGCCAAATAAATTGCGTATCGTCTACAATTAATCGTTGCTGTCGAACCCTCACAAACATTTCAATTATCTCTTTTCGAAAAGAGGCATCAGAGTCGAGCTTCTTTCTTGTTAGAACTCTTCAGTGGTGCATATTCAATGCCACGCTTTCATGAAACAACCGTCACTGAGTCTGTGGTACCAACATTTTACATGCCACTTAAGTCTCGAGAACGCGACACAATTTCAGGATTCCATCATCCATCAAAACAAACCGGTCTTATTTTTGCACGGACAAATAGTTATCAAATTTTCTCTCTCCTAGTAACTTTGTCCCGTTCTTCAGAAACCACCACTGTTATTTAATTTCTTTTTTCTGTAATGTGCCCATCTAACAGTCTCGGTTTCTTATTGAGTTTGAAGTTATTTATCAGTGTTCTCTGCTATAAACGCTGACGACCATTTGAACGCTGGAAGCGATCAAGCACTCTGGGTATTACTCACAAAACGAGTGTGGCTGAGCGTATATGTATGACGGCTCAGTCGTGCCTGATGTGAGTTGAATGGCGCAGTGGTCAACATGGTTGACTTATGAAAGCGTGGCCGCCGTTTCTGTGCCGGCCGCAGTAAGGATATGCACTAGTGATTAACTCTGCTAAGAACGGAACTTGGGTATAGTGCTTCTTTTTGAAGGATGCTGACTGAATTTTCCACAGCAATCCGACAGCTGCGGTCAGCTGCGAGTAGTGTTCGATTTGGGCAAACAACAAAATCCTCTACTACTCACCAGTAATCAGTCTGTTGTTTTATTACGACCGATTGTATTTAGCAACAACGAAGTGATGTGACCCGGTGCCCATTTATCGAAGTGGCAATCGGCCAGTGTCCAGAAAATGGTTCCTGTTGCTTGATGTGGACAACTTGACCGGAACAACAATGATTTTGTTTGTTGAAGTTGTGTATACTTTTGCGGATATGCCCGGTGTCTAGTCATGAAAAGAAAAGCGTAGAAAACAAACTCGTTTTCGGTGTTTCATCATCAGGCTAAATACAGCACATTTGTATGGGTTAGATGGGAGGTGGTAGATTAGCGTCTCTCACGTTCAGCTATACCTGATTGTTTTAATGACCTCATCTCCCGTTACGTGGCCGTTTATTTGGTTACTGCATTGTGAACGCTTTGTCCGCAGGATATTTTGAGTATGTGGATGACTAAACATTGAAACTGATTCTTGCATATGGTGTTGTATGAATTCCATTAATTTCTATCACCGTTTCTGGCTTTTTTCCGGACTTAGAAGATAGTCCTGATAATCCGACTGTTTGAATCAGCATTATTCAAACTGTCACTGAGTGAAGTACCTCAGATCGCTAAAAACGGCTTAGCAACTGAGCCAATATGAACTAACGGTAACAGCGTTAACGTGAACACGGAACTCTGGCAGAATGCTGTTAACACTAGACAAATTGAAACTTAAAATTCACGACGACTGCCATTGTAAGTTTATTGAACATGAATATGGCTTGTCCTGTGAATTGAGAGCGTAGTGCAATGAAAGTTTATTACGTTGACGCCGTGCAGAATATCTCGGCCAGTAAGCTATATCATTAATCCCGACTGATCACTGTACATTCCTTTTTCGTTGTGGTTTGTACGGTATTAGAGCTGATCAAAGCGGTACGATGATATATCACAATCCCTATTGCTGTTCTGTGGTGTCTACAGATAATCTGACGCATCCTAATGATTAGCGTCAGGGCATAACAATAGTGAATGGTCTGTTAAGAAAATGAGCAGGCGTCACCAGACCATAGCTTGGGGTGTAACAACTTGTGACGCATTACCGTTCATGGGAACCGAACATGCTTGTTACTAAACAGTTATCAAATTGGAAACGATTTTCTTATGTATAGGTCTGAGTGCTACGTGGATAACCAAGGCTAAGAACAACGAAAGTTAGATCCAACTACTGAGGAAATCTCTCGAGATCGGCACTTCGACTCCATTATAATGATTGGACTCCTCAAATTTGGTGGTCAGAATTCAACGAACATTTTAGCAGTGGAAATCAATTCCAATCCCCTTACTGATCTGGTGCATTCACCTGGAACCTGTGAGCTACAATCGAAGGTTCAATCGTTTGTCCACTATAACTACGACTAAATTTTGTATGCACAAGTGACATGCTACATTCCGGTTTGTGCCGGAATCTGTTTTATTTTGTTAGGCAATCTGAAGGGATGTTTGATGTTGTACATTTGGTTTACATTTCTATAAAGCAGTATCCTACAACCAGTATACCTTACAGTTTTGTGGTCTCGCCTCCACTTAAGTCAACGATCATTGAAGTATTTGTTTTCGGTTCACCTGGTTTATCTGATGCGTTTATGGACCACTACGTTCTATTAGTGAATGCTGGACTTTGCCATTGCTCAGAAATATTTAGTACTGGTTATCCGACTACACTGAAATCAAATTCATATGAACTTATGCGAATCATGCAACCGATTCTTTACTGTGGTCTTCACAAACGTGTTCGTTGTTTGTCGTTCACTTCCCGTGCGCACACCGTTCAACAAAAGCTTACTGGCCGCATCGACGGTATGCTCGTGAGTGCTATTGGGTTATCTTAAGTAGGTAATTAGTATGTAACCAGTTTGTGGATAAACAAGTTTCATTCCCTGACTGCTGGTTCAAATCTGCTGCAAACCACCAGGAGTTGAAAGAGCGTTTACATTAGTTCAGGATGCGCATCATCAAACCGAGACCGCACGATCGATTTTGTCCTTGTTCGGGCTCACCAGTCTGAATGGAGATCAAACCATGGAAGTGACTGCGGGGCGGATGTGTAGTTTGACTCATAAAGCGACGGATTGTTGGTTTGATCTACGTTTATTTAATGAGTCCAAACTCGGAGTGCCGGTTTGAGGGTTAACGTCTCGAAGTATTACGACAACCGTCTAATTGTTAAGTCGTTGATGCCGGATTACTTATATTTCTGTGAAGCCTTTCTGATGTCATCATGTTGTGATACCAAGCGTCTTATTGCAGTTTGAGAAAGTCCAAAAACTTCTGTAATCCCGGCTTATGATCTAGCCGTTTGGAACTTACAGACGGCATGCCAACATCTTTCTTCAATCAGCAACATGTTCACTAATAACATAAACCCTTGCGCACTTCAATATAACAGTTAGATATGAAGGAAAAACATATCTTTCGAGGCAGGTCCAGAGCCTCAGACTCAATCAGCGGGTCCGTTCAGCCACTTTCCTAGTCATCAAGTGCTATTGCAAAGATAATTTCGAAGTTTGTAATGTTTGCGGACAGACTCCGGATACCAGACTCTGTATAAGTTTGGCGAACCGAAGTATTGGATGTCACGCTTTCATCATAATATATATATACATATAAGATATATATAATATATAGATGTATATACAGAGCTGAAATTTTACCAACTCCACATCTTAACACAGAAACCACGGATAAGGAATGCAAATGACAAGTCGCTGAGTTTACCTTCAAAGTTCAACCAGAGTAACATGGTCAGTCCATCTTGCTTCGTACACAATAATGACCTAATCGATCGCGGTCACAGTTTGTGAGTAGTGGAGGTGTGGACTACGTCACAGATGCTTGACCACTTGTGACGCGACCACAGAGTCTTCGACCACGACTAGGCAAAATGAACCTCGGTAGGTCAGTTCGCTTGATTCGACTCCGTATTACACCTCGTCAAGTACAGCACCTCACTGTAGACCCATGTTTGCTTTCTTATGTTCTGTCAGTTAAAATCCGCAGGTTAATTAAGTCTAGTCACCATGTACTTAGGAATTCCTAAACGTTTATGTGGCTTCCCAGGGAATGACAGGAAGCAAAATGATTCCATTTTGTTGTCCTAAAGAAGGTCCCGTCTTCTGTGTCATTGGATTTTTAGATCGATCATACCTTTGGGAATTTTGGACCTACCATGATCGGCTAAACGTGCAGCTCATGAAAGTGCCATTTTCACGTCAATAATTATCATCGGGGAGTGACGTTCGGCTTAAAACAACGAAATCCGCTACTGCCTATTAGTAGTTCAGCTTACTGCCTAGCTTAAGCATCCTTACACATTCACAGGCTCGGCTTAGCTTTGCCTCGATTGACCATGGTCAGAATAGCATTGAAGTATGTGACCATTGAGCTCCATAACGAAAAACGGCCAACGTGCCCTACACAGTCAAGCTCGATTCTAGTAAGTTACAAACGGGTTGCGCCGCTGTTTGTTTTTTTCTTCAAACGTCGGCTTATAATCAACAAAAACAAAAAAACGGCAGCAGAAAATGGACAAATTAGACTATCTGTATAACAATACGACGTTCATTCATACCATCTTACTGTCAAATTCTAAGTGTGCGAAGAAGAAGGCGAATCGGACCGGCGTTGGACGAGGTGTAAGCCGGCAGACAGCTGCCTGGGAGTTTCCGTTCAAAACTAGCCACTGAAAACAAATAAATCATTTCACACAACCCTGGTACACGGGCCCAAGGGAGGTAGCGCTTTCCCATGAAGAAGCGGTGTGTACACACTTAAATGTGAGCCATTCATCGTGTCAAAACAGGCTAACCAATCAGGTAGATCACAGTCGAATTGTTGAACTGTGGCAGCCACAGTGGGCTTCTATCCGATTCCGGTTCAAGACAATTAGTCGGTGGTTGATGAACGGCGGAGGAGAGCGGGCAGGCTTTTCTATGTACGCATACATGATTCACAGGAGACTTCAAAAGTCAATCTTTTGGTGGTCTGAATGTAATATGGCGAGACCTAGAGAGATTAATTGTACATATTTCAAATGGGCGATGAAGGGGACACTTTCCGAATAGTTCTGTTTATTCTAAGTTCCCCGTGGTATTAGATGATATTTTTCAAGCATAAAATATTCTCATTTGAATATAACCCTAACTTTACCACTGAGCGTAATATGAGTGTATTTATGTGTGTCCAGGTCCAAGTTAACTCTTAGATCTCTTCTGTGACACTAATGTCGGTTGTGACACTACTCCCAAGGTAGACCAAACTGTCGATTACATCTAGAATTTCACCATCCGGAGTGAGCACAAGCAACGGATGCTGTCAGTATTCAAGGTATAGTTTGTTCTTAGGGTATAAGAAAAATGCACCCCATCACAATATACCAGTCAAAAGTTATTCAGCAATTAAGCACAATGGCGCTTCTTTGTAAAATGTCTACAGATAATGAAAGAGGTTACATTTCCGATACGCTTAAACCGGACTGCCTGGTGAACTATAATCATTATTCTCCCGCGGATACCTTTTAGATTTTGGTACAGATCAAGAGAAACAAACGTTTATCATGGTATTATCTACTTACCTAAATGCATCGAGATCAGCGTTGAACTGATCTTTCTTATTGCAACATCAGGAGCCATTAACCGAACAAATAAAAAAAACAGTCTGCCATCATTAAAACAAAGACCTCGGCAAGATAATTTTCTCATTGCGCCTAAATTATCGTCCGCAATTAGGTGGTATTTACGTCTGTGCATCAAAGGAACATATTCCTTCACCAGCTTAGCTCAGTTTGTTGTATAGCACGCTACCTTATTCAGCCTGCCACATCAATCAGAAAACGGTTGTTAGCCACCGATCGAACAGCCTGATTTAACAAAGATTTTTGTATACTTTCCTGGAATGATTGCATATCGGTAAGAAAAGCTAGCGTAGATTAGGCAACGATCTGCGACCATTACTTCTCAGGATGGCATCCGTCTTTATATCTTCGTAAAACGATTCTGATTGATACCTAAACGGGTAATCAGTTAACCAGAAATAACACACCGTTGGGGTTTAGGAAGTAGCAACATATGCAACATCTAGACTTTTTACGAAATCCAGTTATTTTCATTTGTTAATATTTAACCCATTTCTATTCAAAGATATTTCACTCAGTTCGCACATCTTGATGGGTACATTCTAAAGATCATTAACCTTGGCTTACACAATAAATTACTAGCCACTTTCGAGACAAGTGCCCATCAGTCTATTATACAAGACTCGGTACGTATAGATCTCTATCTGTAAACCTGCCAGGACAGAGAGAGAGAGTACGATATGTACGAAGTGGGGAAGTTGTTAGCTGTTTGACTTCGTTGTTTATTGATTTGTTGAAAAACTCAACTCGAACCTTTTTGCAATTTATTTTGAGTACAGCATCCAAGTAACTAGACAAAATGGTTTATGCCAACCAACGGAATAAGTGAATTGAGCAAGCAGACTATGTACGCGTAGGCATATAATTTGATCCCTGCTCACATTGCTTTGCAGCATTTACGTTCAGCCAGCCCTTTCGATTAAGAAACACTCACAGAGGAGAGAAAACTTGTCTATTCTGTCGAAACGTTTCAATTTTGTGGGAGACTGTTTTAACCTCACGGAACCCGATCGAGTCCAGTGTGAAACAGTGAGTAGAACTTAAAATTGTACGCACATTCATCACACACGCACAAATGGCTACCGACTGGACTACAGACTAGTTTCCGCTACACACCGTATTGTTCCATGCTGTGCGTATACGGTATACAAAATACATTGTTCAACGTATCAGAAAATGGTCACCGTATTCGATGAGATCCTAACGGTCAGTATAACTTGATATGCTTTCCAGTGTCCAACAGTAGGGCAGTCGGCGATACCCAAACATCACCTGTCCTGCTAGCACCATGATGGCAAATAAATTTTGATGGCACATGAGGAATTAGATTTCAGTCACGTGCGTACAGAAATCTGACAAAATAATTTTGTCTTCTCAAGGTGTTATGAAAACAGACCTACAATGTTATCTGTAGTCCAGAGGAGCTGCTGGGCAACTCTGATTTATTTGTAGAACAGTATAACGGCTCCTACTAGATTCAAAGTCACTCAACCGAACTTTTAGATTCGAGCATTCTTGTAATCTGGCACAGACCATAAAGGGATCCACCACCCAATCTGGAATCTTCGTCCCTCGCAGGTTGTTTAACTGCAGCTGCATATCGCTACATGGACTTTCTAAAAGATCGAAACTATTACAATAATCGTGTGCTCGATGATTCATCGTGGGTTGTGCCCACTAGCAATGAGAGCGTGGTCGAACGTTCAGATATGATAACTAGATCTTATTTTCTATGAAGTCAGTGGCAAAATGGTCAACAAGGTTACCTCTTGAAGGCGTTGCCGGAGTTCTAATCCCGGCTGCGATAGGGATGTACACTACTGACGAGCTCTGACAGGAGTGGAACAAAAACCGAGTACTTCCTCTCGAAATGGGCTGACTAGAAGATGGTGTTATGGACCGAAAACGGATGCTTAGACAAGTCAACCGTGTAAAATGTTGTTCTGGTTCGTTGTTGTATATTTTCTCGTATGTTAATAAAAATCATCTGGCGACTGCCAGCTTCATAGATCAAGAGTGTTATGTAGTCGCAAGACACTGGAGACAGAATTGGTATAATGTGTACCAGAGTTTGCGTTTAGGTCATTCTCAACGTCGATCGAGGACGGATAGGCTGTAGCGCGCTGTTACGGTAGCACAAAACTAAAATTTTAGCGAAATTACAAGCCGGTAGGAACGGTTAACATCAACAACAAACTCGTGGTTCTTTCGATTTACATGAAGCAGACTAGAATTTCTACACTCCATGTAGGTGTCACGCGCGCAATAATTTGGACTCTGGTGTGAATTTTTGGTAGATGAACAAGTTAAGGTCACAGAGTTACTATAGCAACGTCGTTTAATCGAAACCGGCTCGACTGTACCAAAACAGTAAGATGTATTAATCACGTGGAAAACATAGACTGAGCCAGAAAATTGTGTAAGGGACTCAGAGATATACAGTCGTTTTAGACTTAACAGCAAGGAGACATTACTAACGACACATTCTTTCTTAGCGTCTCCATTTACGATGTTGATTATAAACTTGTGCATAGTGAATGTAGCACTGCGGAGCCACATATGAAACAGTCACATTTGTGCTGCTTAAACTTACTTTAGTATTGTGACTTTGGTTCAGACCAACTACGTTAAACGTTAGCAATGTCCTCAAAAACTAGTATGATAAACAACTTCAGTTTTAGGTCGGTAACGGCAATAAACATTCATGATTGACATAATTGCCAGTAATCAACAGGTTTGCTAGCAGAGTTGCTATCCAGTAGTCGGCAGTAACCTATTTTCAAGCTATCAGCATCGAATTTATTCGTCACGCAGGGTATAGAGTGTAAAAGCAAATTTATCGACATAAATTTCTCCTTCGCATCAAGTGCTTCCATAAACGAGAAGGACAAGAAACAAAAAACACTGTAAATATATAAAAACCGAGGTGTGCAACCACTGAGTAGACAGTGGAAATTCCAAGGTTGGAAGGGCAGAAATCATCATTTCCTTCGTCGGACAAATGATATTAGACAGTATATCAACAGTTGTCCACAGAACTGGTGTGCATACCTTCAGTAATAATGGTGATGTTTTTAAATAACCCCATTTACTGAGGGAAATCGATATTGCTGCTTACGCTGATAGCGCAATTGCAACAGTTGATGATGAAATGACTTTAAAGCAAGGAAATTAAATGCGGCCCTCCAGTTGAGCTAATTTTATAACGCGCTTTCGTTTGTTTGTTCTGTACATTTTTACGCGGTTATTTAAAATCTGTACGTCACGCTTCAGCGCAGCATGGGGCTGTTATCTTAGGTATGGTGTACTACTTGACCGTTAAAACGACTTTAAATCGGACAATTTAAACGTGAGCTCCATAACGAAAAACCCAGTACGTGGCCCTACACAGTCAACCGATTCACTAAGTACAAGGGGGTGCGCCCGTTGTTTGTTTGTTTTTCTTCAAACGTCGGCAGTATAATCAAAAACAAAAAACGGCAGCAGAAAATGACAAATTAACTATCTGTATAACAATACGACGTTCATCATACCAGCTTACTGGTCAGATCGTAGTGTGTGGGAGAAGACGAATCGGGACCGGGCGTTGGACGGGATGAAGCCGGCAGACAGCTGCCTGGGAGTTTCCGTTCAAAACTAGCCACTGAAAACAAATAAATCATTTCACACAACCCTGGTACACGGGCCCAAGGGAGGTAGCGCTTTCCCATGAAGAAGCGGTGTGTACACACTTAAATGTGAGCCATTCATCGTGTCAAAACAGGCTAACCAATCAGGTAGATCACAGTCGAATTGTTGAACTGTGGCAGCCACAGTGGGCTTCTATCCGATTCCGGTTCAAGACAATTAGTCGGTGGTTGATGAACGGCGGAGGAGAGCGGGCAGGCTTTTCTATGTACGCATACATGATTCACAGGAGACTTCAAAAGTCAATCTTTTGGTGGTCTGAATGTAATATGGCGAGACCTAGAGAGATTAATTGTACATATTTCAAATGGGCGATGAAGGGGACACTTTCCGAATAGTTCTGTTTATTCTAAGTTCCCCGTGGTATTAGATGATATTTTTCAAGCATAAAATATTCTCATTTGAATATAACCCTAACTTTACCACTGAGCGTAATATGAGTGTATTTATGTGTGTCCAGGTCCAAGTTAACTCTTAGATCTCTTCTGTGACACTAATGTCGGTTGTGACACTACTCCCAAGGTAGACCAAACTGTCGATTACATCTAGAATTTCACCATCCGGAGTGAGCACAAGCAACGGATGCTGTCAGTATTCAAGGTATAGTTTGTTCTTAGGGTATAAGAAAAATGCACCCCATCACAATATACCAGTCAAAAGTTATCAGCAATTAAGCACAATGGCGCTTCTTTGTAAAATGTCTACAGATAATGAAAGAGGTTACATTTCCGATACGCTTAAACCGGACTGCCTGGTGAACTATAATCATTATTCTCCCGCGGATACCTTTTAGATTTTGGTACAGATCAAGAGAAACAAACGTTTATCATGGTATTATCTACTTACCTAAATGCATCGAGATCAGCGTTGAACTGATCTTTCTTATTGCAACATCAGGAGCCATTAACCGAACAAACCAAACAACAGTCTGCCATCATTAAAAACAAAGACCTCGGCAAGATAATTTTCTCATTGCGCCTAAATTATCGTCCGCAATTAAGGTGGTATTTACGTCTGTGCATCAAAGGAACATATTCTTTCACAGCGTTAGCTCAGTTTGTTGTAATAGCACGCTACCTTATTCAGCCTGCCACATCAATCAGAAAACGGTTGTTAGCCACCGATCGAACAGCCTGATTTAACAAAGATTTTTGTATACTTTCCTGGAATGATTGCATATCGGTAAGAAAAGCTAGCGTAGATTAGGCAACGATCTGCGACCATTACTTCTCAGGATGGCATCCAGACATTTCCAGAATTCTATCATGAGATAATTCATTTGTTTAGTAAACGTCCACGCGTGTATAACCAAACCAGAAAATCGTTTAACGAAATGTCTTTGGAGACTCTATGAATAAGTTTCCACAATCTTCTCAAGTCTGCTGCCATTAATACTTCGAACTTCAACAGATTTCTTCGGGCACTAGACATGTCAGTTCTCTTACTGACTACTTCAATCGCCGAAATTTCATGACTCCTTACCAAACTTTCAGTTTTATTATTATGATGTAGTATCCGTTGTATTGTGAGTTTAAAAACATCCTTGAAAGTGTCCATTCTGTTTTCAGTAGGAACTCCTCATTATGGTATTTGGTTTTGTTCCGTCACAAAAACGTGAAGCCAACCTTCCAATTCAAACCTTTCGTTTGCAAAAGCTTAATGTTAAACGTAGCTCCAAGGTATAAAATAAATTATTTTGTAAAGGTCACTTTGCTAAAATTGACTAGTAAAAGTACCAGTTAAAAATTGAGTGAATCGTAATTCCATGCTAGCTGGAACGAGTGTTTTCTTTGTGAACCAGTTAGTGGATAAATCGGACGTGAGAGTCACGTTTAAATTGTCCGATTTAAAGTCGTTTTAACGGTCAAGTAGTACACCATACCTAAGATAACAGCCCCATGCTGCGCTGAAGCGTGACGTACAGATTTTAAATAACCGCGTAAAAATGTACAGAACAAACAAACGAAAGCGCGTTATAAAATTAGCTCAACTGGAGGGCCGCATTTAATTTCCTTGCTTTAAAGCCATTTCATCATCAACTGTTGCAATTGCGCTATCAGCGTAAGCAGCAATATCGATTTCCATTATTACTGAAGGTATGCACACCAGTTCTGTGGACAACTGTTGATATACTGTCTAATATCATTTGTCCGACGAAGGAAATGATGACTTCTGCCCTTCCAACCTTGGAATTTCCACTATCTACTCAGTGGTTGCACACCTCGGTTTTTATATATTTACAGTGTTTTTTGTTTCTTGTCCTTCTCGTTTATGGAAGCACTTGATGCGAAGGAGAAATTTATGTCGATAAATTTGCTTTTACACTCTATACCCTGCGTGACGAATAAATTCGATGCTGATAGCTTGAAAATAGGTTACTGCCGACTACTGGATAGCAACTCTGCTAGCAAACCTGTTGATTACTGGCAATTATGTCAATCATGAATGTTTATTGCCGTTACCGACCTAAAACTGAAGTTGTTTATCATACTAGTTTTTGAGGACATTGCTAACGTTTAACGTAGTTGGTCTGAACCAAAGTCACAATACTAAAGTAAGTTTAAGCAGCACAAATGTGACTGTTTCATATGTGGCTCCGCAGTGCTACATTCACTATGCACAAGTTTATAATCAACATCGTAAATGGAGACGCTAAGAAAGAATGTGTCGTTAGTAATGTCTCCTTGCTGTTAAGTCTAAAACGACTGTATATCTCTGAGTCCCTTACACAATTTTCTGGCTCAGTCTATGTTTTCCACGTGATTAATCATCATCATCATCATCATCATCATCATCATCATCATCATCAGAGACAGCAATACATCGGTGGTTCACACTGATGCTTGACTGCCACACAACCACGAAGAACAAAGAAGAAGAAGAAAAAAGACTTATATAGGAAGAAAGAAGAAAATAGAGGAGGGGAGGGGAAGTGGACCTAACTACTAAAAAATAGCTACGTCTATATTCAAACATACAACATCAAGGCGCTACACCGTGATTAATACATCTTACTGTTTTGGTACAGTCGAGCCGGTTTCGATTAAACGACGTTGCTATAGTAACTCTGTGACCTTAACTTGTTCATCTACCAAAAATTCACACCAGAGTCCAAATTATTGCGCGCGTGACACCTACATGGAGTGTAGAAATTCTAGTCTGCTT
>LOND01007957.1:0-14774 GCA_014220965.1 Paragonimus kellicotti | reverse complement strand
CTTACCACTTGCAGATTGCTTATAAGAGAATTCATATTGAACAGTCCCAACCTACACATTTGAGGTTATTTAGGGTTCCCTTTGACCACGTGGACAACCTTTGTTTGCTACTACGGAGATGATGTGATTTGCGTTGCAAACGGACCTTATTTTATGCAGAACGTTGATTGGTATGTAGTTTGGTTGGTTTTCGCTGCAGACGTGCCTGATTGTGTGAACAGCCACGAAGGCAATTTTAAAGCAAGGGATCGATGCGCAGTACATTCAATCCACCAGAGTTAGTGATGCCCGTGTGATAATAGACCCAACTTGGATGTCTTTTATCTGCTACTCTGTTAAGTAAAGTAGCTTGACCGAGTCCCGATCAAGAAGTTTGAAGGCGAAGTCGAGGTTGTTACAGATTTGGTTGATTATGATACTTTTAAATGATGCACAGTAGTGCGGTAAGCCGAAGCGATAGCATCGTCTCCCGTTGCCACACAGGATATTCTGTGCGTTTGTGGTTTGCCAATGGATCTCTGTAAAAATTGGTAGAAATTATTGTGATACCGGAGTCTGTATTTAACCGGATAGCTGGGGCATCCATTGAGCTGTTGGAATGTGAAATCCGTATGAGGTGCAGCGTCCACCTGCAATATCGTCAGCTGATTACAAAATTGTGGATACACCTGAGGCACTTAAACCCGCCCTCGGTAGGAGGCTGCTTAACGTGCTCGTTTTTTTTTTTTTTCTTGTTTTAGATATCAGCCAGTTGACAAATTTCATGATGTCGTGTTTGGTAGACTTGAGTTCCCTCGCGAGATGTTGGACATAAATTGTCCTTTTTCTTCAAGGTGTGTGTCGCCTATCAAAAAACAGCCTCAAAAGCCTATGGGGGTAAGGTAAGGCTAGTGAGTATGTCGTGAAGCAAGTTCCGCACTTCCTAAGCAGTCTCGATTGGCGAACTCAACGATCGTCGAGTTAGTCACTGTGTCTAACAGGAACCCGGTGATACTGCCCAAGGTCCGGTTTCATACTGGCAAGCCGTCGGTTTCGCCAACTTACCCGAGCGCTGTCATGGAAAAGTGATCGGTCACTACTGCACTCAGGTTCGTTTGCCCATCCAGGAGTTTTTCGAGCTCTATACTGTGACTGCCAATGAACGGGGCTGAGAGAAGTTTGACATCTTTTTCCGGAACAAGTACCAGTTCTGGTACACTGCCCTCCACTAGTTGCCTTACGGTACAGTTTTTTGAATCAAAGGCTTTGGATGAGAAAGCTAATCACTCCCGTCTATGTCTGGGTGACCTAGCCGTGGCACAGCCCACATGGTTGGCGGCATCCGAAACGGATTAGCCTGTCACAGTGACCGAAGCCAGAGGACGCCTGCGCTTCAAACCATCACCCCAAGTGGCTTGCGCTGCACCACTTGTGGTTCCACTCACACACCACGTATCCGGTGTAAACCCGAAGGAATAAGACCAGTAGGTGTGTGAGTGAGGCCTTTGTGTCCAGCCGGCCAATGCTGGTTAGCCAATTGAATGGCTAGCAGGAAAAGGAAACCCTTATCTCTCGGAAAATAAACAGAGAGAGACTACAATGACAAGATCTAAACTGAGAAGAAAGATATGTAAAATGTAATACAAGAAGCATTTCAGTATACGAATGTATGTTCCTGCATTCCATAGAGGATAAGAATGAAGAACAGGATTCAGAGTGGACTACGAAAAGAACAGGCAAACCATTCATCATACAATACACCAACAAAGCTGAAGATAAGAATGGGTAGAAGACCGCAGACACCCAGTTTCTGAAAAGAGAAGCGGATTAGTTGCCGAACGACCATATTCTTGGTCGATGCAATCAGTAACAGAGATGCTGACAGATATACTGTCATGACCTACCTCAGCCTATCGTACTCGTCGTCTCTTCGCCGACGGTGCACTATGAGTACGCTGGTGACCTACTAATCCAAGGCGGCCAGCGCATTCACGGCCGCACACATCGCAACGCCATATAGTCATGTCACCACGACCTATGGCACCGATGGTTCCTTTGCGTACCGCGCGCTTCCGTTCTCTTGTTCGCGTTCTCGGCCGCGTAATAACTGCTCGTTGAACTCGCGGACGTTCGTCCGAATCGTATTCCTCCAGACCGTCCGGTTCAACGCTAAGTCTTCCCAACATCTGAAATCAATTTTACAACGTGAAAGACTCACCTGCACAGCATCCTGGTATCTCCGCTTTGACCACCAGGATTTCGCTTACCTGATCTCAGTTGTCCATACAGAAGCTGCTTCGGAATACGGTCATCGCCCATCCGACGGACGTGACCCAGCCAACGAAGCTGATTTAGCATCAACATGGCTTCCATCCCGTTCATGTCCGCTCGCCGCAGTACCTCAGTGTTCGGAACCATGTCCGACCACCGAATACCCAAGATGCGTCTTAGACATTGCAAATGAAAGCGGCTAAGATAGCGCACGTTCCGCTGATACAACGTCCACGTTTCACTGCTGTGCTAAGCATTCGTAGTATAGACAGCACCATTGAGCGGTAGACAAAGAGCTTAGTGCTCGGCTTCAGGCTGTGGTTTCTTCAAAAACACGTCTTTCAAGACGTCCGAACGCAGCACTAGCCTTTGCCACACGAGCTCTCAACTCGCGGTCCACGGACAGATCGGTGGACCCAAGTAGCAAAAATCAGCGCAGCTATCGACAACGGCTCCATTGATGCGAATTCGGGGTGATGGTGAACAGACAGCACCTTCGCCCGGAGAAGGCTGGAAAAAAGAAAATGTCTTACCTGTGTTAATAAGTGGTAAGAAGTTTTAAAGTGGTTAGGCTCCGCTGAATGTGATCGACTTCACAGTTCTGTAGATCGTCGGATGGAACTGAAGTTCCTCTCGAGGAGAGACAAAACGACCCGATCAATCAGCTTCACATCCGTGCAATAATCACTGAAACACGTGACGTAATTCATTAGCCTATCTACCTAGTTTATGAATTGATAAATTAGACATCACATGTTTTGGTAAAGGTCGTCTATGCTCGAATGACCAGTTTACGATGCGCAGCATTGTCTGACTTGATTGTCAGTACACAGCTTAATAAATCAGCGAAGGGAACGTTGGTGAATTAAGTGGGACGGATTGAGATGAACGTACTTTGGGCTCAGTTTTATGACTATAAACAAAAGGATGATTTGAAACAGTTGGTTCCCTTGAACAGTTTGAACAAAGCAGTTGGAACTAACTGCTTTGTTCAAAAAGGATGATTGTTGTAAATGAAAAAAAAACGTACTTCGTACTTACGAATGCACACATCAGGTTTTCTATCGTTTTCACATAAATAGGGGTGATCAGAGTAAGAGAAAAATATGTGACATGAAACAAGTTAACCGCATTGTGCAGCGCACGTGTGAAAGACATAAGGCGAACGGAGGAGGGTGGGAGTTAGAATGTGAAAAAGGAGCAATGGGAAAAGGAGAAATCAAGTCTTGAAAGAGAAAGACATTAGCTGTTTCACATAAGGTCGAATAGATGGCCAGCACTGAAGAACTAGGAAATCGAAGGCCTCTGTTAAGTTCCACGACGGTAAACGAACCAATATGGCAGCTGCCAAACTGCGTGAATCACACTCCACATTATTTGTACTTTCCGTACTTGTAACGATGGAATTGCTAAGCTGCTTCAAGGAAGTGAAGCACGTACGACGCGATGGATTCTCTCCAAGCCATGCTTCAAGCAAGCTTCCGACACAACTGATGAAGATTACAAGCCTACAAAAGGACAATGCAACGGTTGATGAAATATAGAGTTGCACAAAATAACTGAAATGATTGTTGTGAGTGAACTATTTGGAGGAACTGAAACGACAACTAGAACATTTACCTAACAAACAGCCTACCAACGGTGAGATGAGTTCATCGAGGAGAGCCGAAGTACGCTTAAACAAAAAATTGTCCGACTGCAGCCGTGAGCCTGAGTAATATTAGCAGGCATGCGCTACCAGGACCAGTGATATATACTTCAGCAAATAGGGCTAGACCGATGAAAGCAAACGGGTTGAGAAGTGTTCGGACTTACTGGACAAAATGCTCTAGGATGTAGTAGGTGCATGAAAAAAAACACGGCAGCGTGTCATCCGTCAGCCACTTTTGACATGGGAACAAGACTTACCTGGTTTACAGTACATATTGAAGTTCGTATGCTCCAATTAGTGAACATCTCAGTTGAGGATGGTCGCAATTATAATGCTTATCCTGAGAAATTTATTAACAGAAACAGCGGAGAGAGGCAAACGCGAATATAAGTAGGTAAGAGAAAATTCTACGCAACGATGGGGTTCAAGTGAGATTCAGCTGCTAATTTGACGACGCCAAATAAATGGTGCGATCAGCGTTACGTGTAGAACCGCAATTTCTGTTACGACATCCTACTCACAACGGACGGTAACATTTAATGATGTTGTCTCATTCTTGATTCACTCGTCAGACTGTTCCCGTGGTCGGACTTACTGGCTGAACTATTGGGTGTTTGTAGGAAAATTTCCTGAATATTGTCTTGCAAGGCTCTGTTCCGGGACAAAGAAAATATCATATCTATTCTGATCCAATTGGTTGATTACGGTTGACTTCCACACAGCGAGCGCGCTCGGCATTATCCACTATCCAGGTTATCGCATCATCAAAGGTTCAATGGCGTGACCTGTCCAAAGCCAAAACGGTCGGGACCAAACTGGGCTACCGAATTCTGTGCATTCAAAAGCAATTCATCCCACCTTGGAATTACCAAGTGGGGGAATGTAAACCCAACCCAAAACACAACTTGGTGTCCTCCCAAATACCCAACCCGATTAACAGAATATTTATGGTCTAACTCGCAAGTGGTCATAACCACGACGAGCGCTTGTTTGTGTTTTATTCAATCATCTTTTCCCTCGATTTATTCTTCCATCAGTGTAACATCATCATAGACAGCAATACATCAGTGGTTCACACTGATGCTTAACTGGAGTAACATACTAAAAGATAATCGTGTCAGTCAACAACGGTAGTCTACCGAAACCAGTTACAACCGCCAAAAGCCTGAAATCGTGATCTTTGTGGAGGTTTTCAATTAATCCAGGCAGCCCCATGAATAACACAGCAGTGGCAAACAACGGAAAATAAGCAAACTACGGGAGGAATCCCCAATAAAACAATGAACAAAAATGAAAATGTTATATTAAAATACAGAGTATACTGCCTACGGCCGATTCTGTATTTCGACGGTGGAGAACCTAATGCTTGTCCAAAAGCTGATGATGGTGACAAACATAAGCAAGAGCAACAGTGACTGAAAAAGTAGGGTTACAAACAAGGAAATCCGTTACTGTTCAGCTCAGATCAGGCTCTGTTTGTGGCATATACTACAAGACGCGGAATGCAAAATTTAACACTACCAGTACTGTCCTAGGAGATACACAAGCGCGTTGTAAAGTGTAATAATACAGATTAACTATCCGAGGTACCAATTGGTGCATTATAAACACAATCGAGATGTCGCATAACGAGCGGTTGTTTCCTGGTTTAGATAAGTTATCGAGATGCAAAAGAACAGTAGAGAACTGAAGCAACTTACCGTGAAAGTTGTGCGGCACTCAGCTGATCCGATACTTTTAATTTAAGCAAAATTTTGTGCAAGCCGCTGAGAGTAACCAGAAAACGATTGACATTCTCTGCCACCGGACAAATAGTGGATTGGTACGATGTGTCTGGTATTGCGACGAACCAAGCCGGATGTGAAGAACAGCAAACGTGGGAAGATGTAGCAGAGCCATCTTGGGAGTTTGTTTTGAATGTCACGGTCACCGTGTTGAGAACAAACCCTAAGAATAAGACAAATCCGTTCACCTGGACTACGCTTCCTTCTACCACGTTTCTACAAAAGAGGAATGGGAGAAAACTGTAATTGCAATGAACTGAAAACGAGGTAGAAGAGGAGACGAAAGACAGAAACGTAGGTGGTAAAAATTAAACTCAGCACACTCATTAAAAAAAGTATGCTAGTAACAGAGTGCTAGACAAAACCAGGGATCGATTATCACAAACGCGAACACATTCGGCTTTCAGTATGACTGCAAGACGGGCTAGCAGCCGTTCGCTAGAGTGTTGACAAAGCGGATTCTAATAAAGTCACTTGAAAAATAGAAACAAGAGGGAACAGAACAGAGCTCTTCAAGCAATCCGTTTCAAAAAGAGGCATTACGGTCGATTTCGCTTTAGTTGGGGCTTGTCAATGACACATCATCATCAATATACAGACTGGACCATGCGCCTGTGAAGCGACTTTGCCGGATATTAAGTCAATGACTTCACAGCAGAAGACAAAGTGAACTCTCATGTCTGAACGTGCAGCTAGGTTAGCATGAGACAGATGTGCACGTTGGTCGATTGTACGAAGGGGAGGAAGTAACCGTTCTGTTGACCCTAAACGATAGTCACGTAGTGAAGACATCTCCGGGGCAGCTGGTCACCAAACTGTTGTTTTTGGTCTACCCTGACACGATATGGGAAATTATGGATGAGCATAGGTAAGATGTATTTGAACTAAAAAGACTGATATAAGGATGGCGCGCCTAGAGATTGTAAGTCTCGAAAACACGCCCGCAAGTCATGTCAGTGACAATAAGGTGTTATCATCATACGCCTGTAATGTCCCAAAGGCAACTGAGGTGAAAAACGAACACCCTATAAATATCTCCCGCGCCAGTTGGTCAGATTTCGTACTCATCTAGAAGAATACTCCGAAAAGTTGTGATATAGTAGGTTTTCTAAAAATATACATACGCCGCCAGCTTCACAGATGGCCAGTTGGCAAACGCCATTCAGGCCTTGTACATGTGGAATGTGGTCTCAGAAGACTACCATCAAAAGGAAATAGGTCAAAAATTTCGACCACTTCTAACAAATAATGAAAATGGAATAAAGCAACGGCCTGCTGTCTGTCTGTCTGTCAACACCTTGTTATTCAAAGGTGAGGAGTTCATACTAAATGGGACAGCTGACGTCGCTAATCTGTCCATAAACACGACAGATGGAAGCGGTATTGATTACACAAATTACGTTTAAAGGTTTTGTACCTAAAAATGCAGCCCAGTGGGCACAGGCGACGAGTGCGCTATGATCTTGTTTGATTTTGAATCCAATCAAAAACGATAGGCATAAGATATGTCCAAAGCCCACAGCGAGTGGATTGCGGACAACACGGGCGACCGGAGGAGCCATCGCTCAACGAAGTCAGACGAACGGACGAGGAATGGGAGCCAAAAACCCACAACAGAAGGCATCAGCCACACATAGACAAACCAGGCAGAAGTGCACAAAACGTGTGAACGGAAACCGCCGCTGTGTTGTGGACTGAGCTTCCAGTTCACTAAAGGCGAGTGCGCACGTGACGTGAAAACATGTGTGTTAGACAATAAAAATCGCGCTTTACTGAGCGACTTTTTACTACAATATGAGTGATGGTGTCTCAGAGTTTAGCGAAGCGTTAAAGTGCTAGTGATGTGGTCACTGCCAAGGCGGACCTCAGTTTGCTGCTTGCCGTATATTTAGTCTACGAAGCTTGAAGACAGTGGTTCACACTGGTGCTTAACTCCATACAACCATGAAAAAGATAAACGCAAACCTTGTATAGAAAGGGAGAAGAGAAAAAGAGGGAACGGGAATTAGCAATTTAAAAAATATATACCTACGTCTGTTTTCAAACACCCAACATCAAGTTGTCTACACCTTGCAGACAAACAAGCATGCCATATGATATACACTATCAAGCATGAGAACTAAATGATACTGTCAAACTGCCAAAAAGTGAACGCAAGGAACCAAGATAACCAGGACTTCAATCTTTGCTTCTTTACCAGTGAACAGCTTCCTGCTAAATATGCTTAATCTCAAAGGAGCAAAATGTCGCTTACCTCAGATGAACAGTGTTTAGCCAATGTAGCAGATCAGCCACCAAGATGCGCTGCTGACCGATCAGGTCGTCAGAGAATTGTAGGACCTTGCTATGGACTAATGCCAACAGTGGTAACAGAGTACCCTCACGAAGGCAGCAGTGCACCAGACCGTTAGACCGGACCAGTAGCTCTTCCGCTGACTGCCGCTGCTGTGCATCCATTTGGAACAGCGCACACACCGCAGTCAAACGCTCACTAGGATCGACAGTAGAAGGGGCTATAGAAAAATTTGAAATAACAGTAATAAACGATGTGGTCTTAACAGCCACGGTCACGAACAACAATCTGATACGAACGAACTCAGAAATGAGATGTCAATACAATTAACGAGTCACATGAGCAGCCACTTACTAACCGGATATTAAAGTTACTGATAAACAGCGGCAGCTGCACACCTATCGAGTTCGACAAGAACTGCGAAGCATAATTCAGCTGTTTTGTAACTAGGCTACACAAGATAATCTCATCAAAACTGGTAAGCAATGAAGGTGGCAGATGTGCATGAAAATAAACCTCAGTAAACGTCGAACATGTACAGGAAGCTAGTTTGCTCTCTGCTCGCTACGATCATTAGAATCTGACGTGTACCGTAAACCAGTAGACGGAATAGCACAAGGAGGCTGAGTATAACTCATGATGCTAGCTCGCAGACTGTTTGACACAACGTAGTGAATGCACATAATGGAGACCAAAAACAGACAACAAAAAATACCACGCCAAACGCTTAAGTCAATGAGTATCTTGAAACTTGCATTGCCAAAATGAAGTTGAAGTGTTGAAAAGAGCTGTTTATAGCGGACCGGCTTTTGAATGAGAAGCTCGAATAGAGACTCAGCGCAAGACAAGTAATAGATAATCAGGTCATAAGGCGCTCATTTAATTTTATCCAACTCACCACGACAGCGGAAAGGAATTTAGACTTTATCTTACCAGCCGCTTCCTAGGGAAACAATTCGAATATATATACATAAACAAGCATGGTAATGACGACTGAACGGAAACCATGAGGAGAGCAGACCAAACGGTAAACGGACCCGATCAACACATTTACCTTATACGTGAAATAGACTTGAGATTATTGACAACCGGTGAAACTCTGTCGACCAAACGGCAACAACGGATATTATGTGCACAAAATGCATTCACACTATGATGGTGTTAACCACTCGGCCAACCCTTCTCATTTCAACCGCTCGATCTTTGTTGTCATGCCAAACGGCATGTATATGTAAAAAGATTTTATTAGTGTCGGGATAAACCTGACCCGAAGAACACGATTCCTGTTATCAGAAATCAGTTTCTCATGTAAATTCGCAAAGCGTCTGGTGGCTAAATACATTGCTTATCCGGAGTCTGCTTTGTCCGTGTTCTCATTGGTTCTTGTCGTTCACAGTTTTGGGCCAATCGGAAGGGGTTTCTAATCGCGTTATTCGTTCATCGTTGTTCGTGTCAGTTATTCGCGTTCGTGTTCAATAGGATTCAGTTATAACAGATTTTTAACAAACAACTGACGGCAAATCAGAATGCTAACAGTCTATCTGCCATCTTGGTGAGCAGTGAAATTAGTGCAATCACAGTTGAACCAATCCCAGACACGAAACCTTGCGCTTTGAAACTCTTTCAATTGCCAGCAAGCAACAGGTAAATTGCGGACTGTGAGGTCACCAACAGTTACGCAGCGGTTGTTATGAATAGTGAGTTCGATTGTATGTGGCCTAATAAAGGTCCAGCATCCGCAAGGTGAGGATAACTGAAGGCATCGATAACGGACGAACTCGAGGATCTTTGAACGATTTTTAAACATTCAATGGATGATCTAAAAAACAGCAGTCCTAGTAACGAATGTCCATAACTGAGTAGTAACAACGCTTGAAACTGTTCTATTTACATTACTGTTGAAACCACGAGGGATGACGCTCATGTACCTCGACAATTAATAGCTTCTTAGTGTAACCAATGCACGACGCTCGGTACCAGCAAACAAATGAATATGCATAAGATATTTAATAGTAAGAGTTATGCTTACTTTGACACTAGGCATGCACGTTTGTCTGGTGATATGCAGAAACAACTTAAGTGTTGGATTGCATTCTCCCTGTTTTATTAAAACTGGCAGAATGTTTAATGGAGGAAACCAGTGATATAATGTAACACACAATGCAACTATTCGTGATGTAGCAAAATTTCACACAAGCAACATATCTTGGTAAACATGAGGGCGTGATAAATTGAGCACTAGAGACGCACATATGACTCTCCACAGTGATGAACGCTCACCTGAACTCAACAATGACCACAATACAGTCTCCAATAATCGAACTGACGCGATCAGACACGCGTCGTTCATAGAAGCGGTGAGTGTAAGCAGAGTGAAGCACATTGGCTTGGACAGAGCGGCATTGATCGAACGTGGCATTACAACACTGTAGGGCAGTATCACTGGGGGTAGAGTACCACCTAAATCACCCAGAAACCAATGGATGACTGCGCCGAGGAAAGGATTTGGATGCTTCTGCCCATCCATGGGTTTACAAGGCGGCGACGTAGAATCGGTGTCTTTGGCATTTCGCGGGCGAGACTTCACAACGAGGTTTATTAATTCTTGACACAATTCGGCAACGTGTTTAAAATTAACGGAAAGTATGGTATCTGAAATAAAATGTAATGCATAAAAAGGGAAAGTATGATACGGTTTCTGTGCGGAATGAAACAAAGCGAAGGCACATAGAGATAGATCATTTGATAAGTAAATCAACAGACACCCATTAATGAGAAACTTGTGACCCGAAGATAGGCATAACAAACATGGCCACTACAAACTGCATTGGTTGGGCCAAATGATCGGAGTGCTGTGGACAGCCCATGAGTTTAAGTAAACATAACAGCACACTGATAATGAGGCGGACTATCTAGCATATAACAGTTTTCCGGTCTGTCTAGGTATAGACATCTGACAGCAGGGAAATATATATATATATATATACTGTGTTAAGCATCCCATAGTGTGAACACCTAAAATTGTAAAAAGAAGACATGTGGAACTATCCCAACAATATGGTCCCCAAAACGCAATGCAACAAAACGGAATAAAACACATACATATGATGCAATATCGTACTGTGAATGAAATGATTGTGATTCACAAGTTTGATGTCGACAAGCCAATGAGAAGCAATCAAAACACCGTAACCTCGTGGTTAAAAGCTAATTGAACACAAGAATATTACTGAGTAGTCGGGGATTTAGTTGATACAAGTTGAACGTCACTTATAGTTAGTTGCAGCTGTCACATAGCAACCAGCGTTTTTCGAGAAGATCCAGATTTGAGTTCTTTTCTTGCTACAGCCAGTCAGTAAGGCATGTTTGCCTGGATTTGGATTCTGGTCAATATGCTCATGAGGCAACCATGTTGACCACTGTACCGCTGAGACCACATCACACATACCTGAACAGACACACCTGGAGGCTAAACTACATTGCCCTGTGAGCAAGGCTCAACAAGTTGCCCGATTGTCTCCAGGAACAAACATAGTAACTCTCCTGTCAACCTCGACTGGTAACCCAGAGACGTGGAATGATAGGTAGCAAAGGGTGTAAAGCAGTCGCATCTGTAGATCAAACAATTTCACAGGAAAGTTGAGTAGGAATCAGCCTGCTGATCTATCAACCTCAGGTCAGAAAAATGATAACCACAGTTGTCGGTTCGAATCTGGAATTATTCGAATGTTCCAATGTGATCCATTCACGCACGTGATAATCAATGCCTACTTTTACATACAGTTGGCACACATTCCATGTAAATTTGAAAGAATGGTGGGGACGACCGAAAGTAGCTATTGCGCACTTGATTTTGTGGCAATAACAGGGTAAAACATAAAGCCTCAAGCTGCCTTCCGTAGGTGACTCACTTACGCTCACATAAGGCGGAAGTGAACAAAGGAAAATTGAACAACAATGTAAAACGCCATGAAACACCCAAATGTCGGCAAACTCGAACGAAATCACGTAAACGGGTCGGATCGATGTGGTCAAAACGCGGACAATGGGGTAATCAATCGGATTCGATTCCAAAAAAAAACGAAAAAACTGGACCCACCAGTCAAATAGGACAAGTCCGGAAATCAGATTTGATGTCAGCAAGCAACAGTAACAGGAAGCAGTCAATGAGACTGGTGACTAAAAGACTCAAAAGGTGTGGGAAATAGCCAATGGAGCCCCGGGTCAAAAATCAAATGCAAGGAAAAGCAGCCGATGGTTATTTAGGTCGAAGGTCAGAACAACAGAGTGACCAAGCAGACTCCAGGTTGGAAGGTCAAATCATTCTGGAATATAAGTCCAGGCATCCCATCACACTTCATTCGAAACTCCACACACAAACCCATACGTTGAAACATTTATGCATTGGTGATGTCACCTCGTTTGGTGATGAAACGTTTGCAGCCTAAATAGCAAGCTCGGTAAATATCACAACACCTAAATACACAACTCGACCTGTGAACACCACAACTATTCCAAACTATCGGAAATAAACAATTACAACTGTAAAAAGAAGACATTGTAAATTCTAGAATCAACGACTATAGTTTCAATCCGGAGATTCAGGGAGCTCTCAGAGACTGTCCGGAAAGAGAATTTAAACGTTAGTTAATGAATCATGTAAGTGGGTGAACTGAGTACGACTAAAAATTACGGAATCCGAATAAGATCTGAGCAACCAAATATTTCCCACTCACCTGAAGCGACCGAACCAGCAACTGCTTCCAGTTCGGACAATAGATTGCCGATACGCAACCAAGTGAGCACGGTCAGACAACGGTTTGAACGGTTGTCATCACATTTTGTTGTTAACACGTCTGACGCCTTATTCACGCCGCCCAAACTTAACGGAACAAACTTCTTCAGTAGCGAGCCCACGGGTTGCGTTAATCGGTCCAGCACAGTCTGCTCCACCTTTGTGGTACTAACCACAGATTTCTCAGGCTGCAAAGCATATTGTGGTCCAGACAGCAACGATTCAAGGTCAACAGCGGGAACCTGTTCACGCAGCCAAGCACACTGCAAAAGGTTGATGAGTTTACGTACGTAGGCCAACCGTTTCTGGTGTAATACAAAAATGGGTTGAGAGTCCAAAACAGAAATAGGTAGACTTGACAAGATGGGGTACAGGCTGCTCGTTGGATGCTCCACGTGTGGGACCGGGGATGTGATATGCGTTGGTTCAACACAGGCAACCATGCTAGCGGCAGAAGCCAAAAGACTGAGAGAAAGAAGAAACATACATAAATGATCATGCTCTCTCGCTGTCACGCTTAGAAGCTAGGAGTCAGAAAAGCCCTATAGGTGACATCAACAGCAAGCTCGACCATGATTTTGTCGGATAGCGACAACTACAACTAGCAATCATGCATCAGATTCATCTCACCAACGAACAAGGTGAATGTTATATGGTGGAGTGTCGATGCAGTTAGAGAGTAACATTCGTGCCGAGGGTCAAGCATACAAGCAGCCATAACGGTAAGTCTTAAAAAACCGGGGATTTATGACTGACGAGATGCTGTAGGACCAACCGGTGAAGTCCAGAGGGAAAATAAGGCTGTAAAATCGAATCACGATAACACACACGTTAAAGCTGACGTCCTAACGATTACAGTGAAACGGTTCTTGCAGCCAAATAGACCGCCGCAAACATTATCGCCAACGTCAAAGACAGCAGTACATGAACAACTGTCGCTGATGCCTAACCGTCACATAATCACAAATAAAAAAAACCACAAATTGAGAAAAAATGAAACGGAAGGCAGAGAACCTAGCTACTAAGAAGTACATCCAGGGGTTTAAACTCAAATACGCAATATCTAGGTGCCTGAACATTGCAAACGAACAACAGACCTGCAAGTGGAACTATGGCGTTATCGGCAAGATGGCTTCACTAACGGCTTTCATTACACCGTATCATTAAGTGCCCCTGCTTCACAGACAACTTGGCCAAACAATATCAGAACATTCATGCAACTGAGACCAATTAACCGTTGTCTCACCAAAAGTCTGCAGTCACGGACACTGCGAGTCGCGGGGTCCCCAGCCCGGAAGGTGGATCCGAGCTACAGTGATGAACCCCTTGATGAACGATTTCATTTCTCTACGCCAGGTTATCACCTGCCCACCTCGCACCTGACGGGCAATTGCCGCAAGCGTTTGGGGAAACCCCCCCAAAAGGGGGAAAATGTGAAAACGATGCTGCCAGAGACTAGCTAGCGCCCTCATAGTAAATGACCTGAACCACAAACTCTGGCCAAATATACGGAGTGAAAAAAATTCAGGCGCCAGCGGCATTCCGAAGTATTTAACAGAACGCAAAAACCCACTCGACATTGTTTGTCTCGCTTAAAAGTTGTCAAACAACACTCCGTCGTGAACATAATCAAAATCAGTCAGTCTTCCACCAGGAAGGAGGTCAATGCCGGCATCTCCTGAGTGTCACAGACAGTCCTCCATTATTTCATCCATAACAGAAGTAAACAAAAATGGTGAATGTGAACAGCCTTCACATACGTCGTGCCTGACGCTGAAAATGCCAGACACCTTACTCTAAACCTTAACCCGAGATGATGTACGGAAACAAAACGCCGACAGTATGTTCACATACTTGTCAGTACACTCCTGTGTTTAAGCGACTCTAAGAGTGTACATCGATCTACCGAATCGAACGCCCCTTTACAGTCGACAAATACGATAATTGTTGACCGGCAGCGCACATGACACTGCTCCAGAGAATTTAGAAGAAGTGTAAACA
>LOND01007954.1:0-18525 GCA_014220965.1 Paragonimus kellicotti | reverse complement strand
TGAAGACACTTATATTAATTCGCATTCTAGATCTAATCAATGGACGAGGGAGGGCTGAAGCTGAAAGGCAAGAGACGGAACTTATCGGCCCAGTGTTACCACAGTTAGCTACATCTTTTGTGGGACCTGTAGAGTAATTATCAGAAATGGAGGTCGGGAGGGGCCTGAGAGCTAAATTTGATAGGACAGTGGGGGAGGGTCAGCAGTAGCATGATTTCGCCTATCCACCCTGCTGTATGCAGCAGATAGGGCGACCCGGTTTATACTGCGAGACGGCCGATGCAGTATGGATTTATTGTTGTTGTGAATATTCATGGTTGTGTGTGGGCTGAGATACTGCCAGGACGCCCAGACCTAGACAGGAGAACGATTAGGGTTCTCAACCAAAGCCTTTGGCTCAAAAGCCTGTACCGCAAGGCAGCGGTTGGGTGGCAATGTACCAGAACTGGTACTTTTTCCGGAAAAAGATGCCAACCTTCTTCCAACCCCCAACCTGGAGGACCAGGAGACTGGTTTGTCAGACCTCTACCCATTGGCCTGCCTGGTATGAGTGACTCTATCGGTGTGGTGACCACACCGTCCAGTTTAGCCCAATAGGTCATCGAGATGCGCAAGCCGTCACACCACGTCAAGGTCCAGTCTCGTTGTGACGGTCACGTCGATAAACCTTATGAACAAGCGTCGCTCGATCCCACCTGGTTCTGAATATGATGACGACCGTCGAGAACTTAAACGCAAGCTGACTAAAAGCTTGCGCAAAGACCGTGAGCACTACTTGGTCGAACAGTCAAAAGAAGTGAAACGAGCCTTTTGTATAGGAATAACAGTAGGCTTTCCTTCCCTAAAGCTTAAGGGTCGTGTATATAACTCATGAATCTGGCTAACTTGACAGTGAGGGGTTTGCCTGGCCCGAAGACGTAGTGAATAAGACATCTGTAGTGACCTGGAGATAACCCCGGTCTGCTGCTGTACGATGTGTAAAATTCTTCCCAAAATCATAGTTCACATTGTACATAGGATCTTAAGGATCTTTGCCTGCCGTCTGCTTGTTGCATGCGATCGCGTTTGTTTGTTTGCATGCTTGTCGGCTTATGCGCGCCAATGGCGCCACATACACTCTTCCGGCTTGCTCGCGCGCTCGACGGTCGGATCCTTAACCTCCCTAGCTATTTCCGCGTATCGGTGTCGTTTAGCGCTGATTGAGACCTATTGTAATTATCGTATAATATACTTTCGGTCTCCCGCAATTATTGGTATTCTTATTTCGCGTCTGGTATCGTTGCGTATACCTGGGAAAGCGTTAATTTAGTGCACGTACGCACTAAAAATTGATGTCTGATTCTGAGCACTGCTGCGCGCAGTGGATGTACTCGAAGCTACATCGGGCTTTTGGGTGATACCGGAATGTTTTCCGACCGTATTGGATAATACGCCGGCGGTCACGGTCAACCGTTGGGCGATCGGAGTGCTTTGTTTGAGGGTACCTTTTCTAACCCCCTTCTTCCTGATACGGAAGACAGCAGTGCCGCAACTATAAAAATAGTGCTGTATGCCCATAGGATCGTGCCTCACTACCTAAGCACTCCTACGCGGTCAGTAGTGCGACATACAATCCTATGAGTGTAACTGCTTTTCGTCTGGCTGCTCCCCTTTGGCCTGTCTGACAGGGTTGAACCTGGAAGGACCGGAGTCCTAGTCAGCATAGCCCGCCGGATCAAAACAGCACACAAGCCCGACCACCTCGTCAAGGTAGCAGTATAGGTCAAGAGAACAGTTACTGAGCTGTAAGTGTAAGGAAGATCAAGAAGAACACCCATGTAGATGGAGGCCGGTTTTTAGCTGCCGGGAGCGGTATCTTGTCTAGCTAACATTTTTAACGCGCATGAAAGGTTGCAACCTGTTCGGCACTTTCAAGTAAGAGAAAATGACTGAGTCCGTCAGGTCATTTGGCGAGTACAGCCGGCGAGGATGTGCCGAATGTGGACATACCATATGGAAGAACGACGGTAAGAGGCGATGGTCGACAAGACAGAACAGAGTACGATGTCATCGTGAGGATTAGGCTAGTACACTGACAGATTCGAAGTCGTTAAAGGTGATGTCTACCGTCGTTTGGCTAACACCAGTTTTTGTTTTGCGAGTGAATAGAACAGAAAAGACTTTTAAGACCGAAAACAAAATGACTTATGAACGATAGCTAAAAACATAAGCGGTCTTCCTGCATGAGAACAGTGAATCGATTCTGAATGTGAGCGTAGAATTCCCAGTGGGATTCAGTTCCAGGTGTCCTAATGATCAGCGGAGCATTTTGCTTAACATAAATCAATCTGATTGTGTGGTAGTGAATATGAAAGAGAGTCTTTGGAAATCCAACCGGAGATAAGGGTGCTAACAGAACAATAATGATGATGGCGCCAAGGAGCTTTAGAAAAAAGTCACCAGCAGACAGGAACGGGTTAACATTTGCCCAAATCAAGAACATTTAAGCTACCCCTAATTCACTCTTCTGGAATGGCTACAGTTGTAGTGACCAGCGGTCGTGTGGTTTCCCTAAGGATCCAAGCTGCAACCAAGTTTCCTTGCTTGTCTGTTCGTGACTCATGTTTCCGTGTGTGTCTGCTGCAGGAGGCCTGATATGAACTCAGTGCCACTTTCTTCAGTCGTGCAACTAATTGCACGCAGTGAACGCTTGTCCTTTTCCTAACGACTCATCTACTATTCCATTCTTCAAGGTCGTTTAACCCGGACCTTTTCGAGCGTTGTTTAACGCACTCGAAGGTTCCACGCACTTTTCGCTTGGCGCGCTTTTGAGTGCCGCCGAGTGGGCGGTAGCCCACCTCGCGCTTCTTTTCTTTTTCTCTTGGTTGCTGCCGTTGGTCCCAGACTAGGCTAGAGCTAACTACTTATATTTCCAAACATTGCTGGAAATATACGGTTTGTTTCTAAACCCCACTGCGTTCTCTAGTTCGATGCCTGTTGGGACTACGTTTCGATTGCTCTTCAGGAAAGGCGTTCTAAATTGTTAATGGACGAGTGTCGAACGAATACCCACTTGTGCACTACACGGTGAACGCTAAGTGACCAAGCTACTTCAGTACTGCAGATGTAGTTGTCGAGACCCCAACAACACATTAAAACGACCTTTAGAGGAAAAGTTGATGAGCTGAAACAGACGGCCGTTCCAGTGGTTGGTAATCTTATGAAAAATTTCTTCCAAAAGAATGATGACCCAATGAAAGTCCGCAGACGGGGCCTTTAAAGCTTCTTCATATGACCGTGTCGGCCGTTCTCAACCAATACAATGAAGAAATGTTCCACGAGTACTAACTTACCGTTAAGTCGTCGAAATGTAAGGTGAATACAGATCAAGAATTTCGAAACGAAACTCTTCCGCTCACGACCAGCGCGCTGAATACGCACGAAAGCGAGTGTCTTCCGATAAGCTAACAAACGACTTGCTTGGCGTACTCAAACAGTTGTCTTACGTAAAACCCGTGAAATGTCTTGAAAGCGTTTTCATTCATTTGGGGAATGTTCGTTTGATCATTCCAAGAGTGGCAATACCATTTTCAACAACCATCTTGTGATTATGAGCGAAAGACGAGACAGACAAGATTCACAAACTCAGATCCTTCTTCTGATCGATTTCCGTCACGCCCACTGTGAATCACGAGGATGCCAGAATGACATGCGAACATTTGATTGTCATTTAAAGGGACATTCTCATCGTCTGACCAGTGCTTAATTGCTCCAAAATCACTCTGTAGCGAAGTAGGATCACCAGCGTTCCAACATTTTTATAGTCAGCATGGAGAACAGTGATACTGGAAATACTGACAGCAAGGTCATCGATATAAACCAGAAATAAGACCGAATTTTCCATTGGGAAACCTCTACATAGATCATGAAGGGAGATTGAAGGTTTGATTCTTCCTCGACTCCAAAAGTTCCTCCCATAATAGAAAGATGCAAGCCAGCTCACTGGGGATGTCATAAGCTCCCAGTTTGTGCCAGACAGGTCTATGTGGGACAAGTTTGAATGCTACGGCGAAATTGAAGAGAGTGCATCCGAGCTGAGACCAGTCTTTGGATTTTGTCAAGCTATCCGTGAAGTTAAGTATGTTCACAACGTACGATGGGCTAGGAAGGGGGGCCACGCTCTATAGTAGAAAAAAAACTTCCCAAGAAGCGTTTATGGATGATGGGTTCTAATAAACGTCCTACTAATTCGTATCGGGCAGTAGTACGATTGACTGGCCGATTGTTAGTTGGGGGCTACCGCTCGCCCGCCTTGAACATCGGCGTGATCGAGGCTTCTTCCCATGCACTCTACCTTTCCAACGTAAAATGTATCGGTATCATTTTCGCGTGTCTCTGTATCATTTGATGATGTCCCAAGGGGATTCTCTGCGCTTCAATGGCAAACGGATCACACGGCTAATGTGCGCATGGGTAGGCTGAGAGACACAAGGACTGGTAGGCTGTTACGGAATGAGAGGATACAGATCCGCTAAGAGCGGAGAGTAAACAAGGCTAGTGCACTTGGACTGTGTTACCAAGCTGACGTGGTTGCGTGCTAACACGTACCAGGTAAGCATTGACAGCGTGGGTGTTTTCAGTATGAATTTACTCAGAAATGAGCCGATTTTTCTTCTGGTATACCATTACTGAGTTAGTCCACACTTGATGGACGATGAAATAAAGTACATTTTTCAAGACAAATTAGGTTTCCAGAGAAAAAAAGCATCCCAAGCAGGAAAACATTTTTTAACGAGCAGTCCACCACCATCATCGTTATCATATCAGCCATGAGCCTGACCAAAGGTACTGTGGCTCGGGCTGCCGCTCACCTCAACAGTGACGTGGAATATCCTAGAAGAAAACGCCATTAAGAACGTAGAAAATTATTTTTTTTAAATTCTAAGCTGAAGAACTAGAAATGGTATGAATGCAGGTACGCCACTGACAATTAATGTCACCTTTCCACGACAGCTTAACAGACCATTGGGTTATGCACACTTGGAAATCTCAAAAGGTGTGTCATTTTCCCTGGTGCTTATGTTAGGTTTGTGTTAACCAGCTGTCAATTTTCTTCGGAAATATCAAGTGATAGAAGTAAATCGTTAAACTTGTGGGCACTGTTCACAAGTGCTGGGCCACGAAATTTTGTTTCACACCTTCACTAGGACTAGGATCAACGGAACAGCACAAATGGTTCCCAGAGTTATAACTGGTTCAGAACTGCACAAAGTCAAAGCACATCTCGCAACAAGTCATGTTTACTTAGTCACCGTTAAAGTGTCCGGATGTGTTGCGCGTTTTGAGGAAGCTGACACAACCTAGCTTGATGTTAAAAACCAGATAGAGCACAATTCTCCGACACAAAAGTAGCTTAACTTTTTGTTTATAACCTATGTAGACAACTTATCGTTCGACCAGACGTAACCCATATGGTTGAAGAAAAGCCAGAACGGAGGTTGTGACCTGGAGGCGTCAGCTATTCTCCACCACGGAAAAAAAACGGAGAATGTCCAGGGTAAGAGCATCCCGAAGGAGGAGAATGCTGACTGTCGTGGAATATCTAGCTATTAATACGAGACCAATGGCCTCCAGATATGATAGTTGCAAAAGTCAATATCCAAATTTATTGGCGTCAGAACCATGGGTGCGGCAGAACGTCAGCGTGTAACGCATTTCGGAAACGATCCTTTCGGGCAATCAATCATCCTGCCATTCGTGTTGCTTTTTCCAATTCAAACGATGGTGGACATTCATCCTCTCCATATGACGTTTTGGGGTGGGCAATCTACTTACGGCTAGCGCTCGTAATTCAGTATGATTTACTATTACGCAAGTCAACTTTCTAACAAAATTTGTAGGGAGATGAGTGTGTAATAGGTCCGTGAACAGAACTGACTGACGCTGTTCGTAAAATTTTCAACTGGAGGGGAGGAAGCAACCGTTTACTCATCGCTTCAACGTTGCTGACAACTGCAGTTGCTGATATGTGCAACATTAGTAAATCAATATAGTTACACTGTAGAACTCGTTATGTAAGAGATTATTCCGGCGTGCAGCATGCGGACCTGTATTAATCATTAAATACTTCACCGTGATTCTACCCTAGTAGCACGACCGTTCCCTGAGTGATCTCTGACCGTTCCCTGAGTGATCCCTGAGTGCTCTAAGGAGACATTTTGGGAACACTCAGGGAACGGTCAGAACCGTCTTGTTATGTGTATACAATAACAAGCCGGTCCCTATGAAAACATTTGCTCGATGGGGTGCGGCTTCTCAGTGGATTACGAATTTACGTTCGTAATCATATGAACGCCACTATTCAAAATCCCTTGTATCCATAAACGTCGCGACCATGTTAGTCGACGCTGGACGATTCTTTTCATGACCGGAATTAACGGGTCGTCTCTAGTGTATGAAGCCCGATGCTGAGACTTTCAAACTTCTTTCAGTACGCACAAAACCTCCTGTTTTTTGCATCGTTATTTGTCGAGTTTTGGAAGTATTTCGGTCTGTTTGTTGAAAGTCGACACCAACTTAATTTACACTTTTCTTCTTATTGAGTCTAATAAACGACGATGACAGATCTTGTTTCACGACTGCACGCCAAAGTTGTATCTGTATATTTCTACTACTTATATTCAACGTTACGCATTTGTTCCAACTTTATTACGTGGTACGGTACAACACGTACCGTACGACTCCACCTACCTCCGGACGTGATGGCTCTCAACAGCTTATCATCCGCTGATTGGTGGAAATTTTGTGTGATTGCTTTATGTTGTTCCATTCTGAATGTATTTTCGTTTGCCTGCTCCATAAGTATTTGCTCGATTCATAATTATTTTCGGGTACCATCTGACCATCTCGACCCTTCGTGCTCGAAAAAAGCAGAACAAGAGATAACGAGATAATCAAGATCTTTCAGAATTAAATTACACAATACATTCGCTGAAGTGGAACGGTCATTTGAGTGTCACCAAATTGAGCAAAAACATCCACTAGTCTGACCAATTCTGTCTTCCACCAACCTTAGCCTTCCCAGCAAATATACTCCGGGTATTTATGTGGCCATTTCCTTTTAGTTTGCTCCAAAAATAGAAAGAATCGAAGTGCAGAGGCACGTGGAAACCTAGTATTAACCATTGTTTGTAACCGAATAACCCTCCCCTGGAACGGAACTGCGCATGCCCCGGATAAGTTAAAGCATCCCGCGCAATTAACGATTTTGGATGTCACGGCAGCTCCTCAACTTTCCGCCTTTAAGAGCGGTTGTGGTGGAGCAAGCCAAACTTTTATATAAGCAAAAGGGGAAAAAGTGCTGCTTCCCGATCTTAGTTTCACCGTCCAGCAAGCAGTTAGGGTTGGACTGGATCAAAACGTTTTCACAAATGCTCCAGGTTTGTGAAGAAGTCCAAAAGAAGTCAATTTTGCAAACAGCTGTTTTTGGTCATTCTCCTCGGAGTTTTATAGTTGCATAGGGCAAGTGCGAATTATATATAAAAATTGCAACGGACTAAATTGATCCACAAAAGCCAGAGAAGGTGGTGCGAACCGCAGTCTACTGGAGGAGGGTGGAAGTGTTAAGGAAGTCGTCAGTTTCACAAACGCCTGTCATTAGACGCGTTTGTCTGTTTTAACCGGTTCACGCTTGCTCGGGCTCTGAGCAATCGAGGAGTAATTGGCCATAATAGGTAGATGACCTGTGGGAATTGTTTCTGGGAACACCGGCACGAGTTGTGGAGTCTAATGGGAATGGCGACGATCGGGGATAATGGTTGCAATCCAGAGCAGACCTGAATAACCTTGTAGATGACTTGGAACACTTTATCTGTGTTTATTTGTTGGCCAATGTCAAGTAAGTGAGAGCCGGTCGCACTAAAAATGAGCCTTCTCGAACCGTTGCGAAGCCATTTGGGCAGGCGTTCACGAATCCTGTCCGATGGTTGCCTTGTGGTTTTCTCAACACAACCGACTTGACAACAGCAAGTGAGATAGTAGATATAGAGGGACGAAGCGAACTTAGGCAAACTGTCCTTAAGGCTTGACTCCAGCGCGGGAGAGATGCCGAACGATACGATAAGTCACACTGCGTATTATACATTCCAGATCGCGTTTGGAACCCAACAGCTAACTACTTCGCTTTAAGCCTCAGCCACGTAGGAAAAACAGATAAAAGTAGGATTTTTCTCTGATGTCAGGACGAGATCCGTTTCCGTACCGGAGTGCAAATTTTCATCCATGAATTTCCCAGGACATCGATTTCCAACGAGTGTTTCTGGAATGTACGTTACGTAGCGTACCTAAGCAGCTCTGTCTGATTTATATGAAGCACATCAAAAACAAAAAGAATCGATTACACCATGACGTCGAGGAAGTAAAACAATCTTCACAAGCGCACTCGTTCGCTCAAGTTGCAGAATTAAGTGGGAATGGTGTAACAACAACAACGTCAATCAAATTGCGCGCCTAACAACTTGTGCTTTTTCCCTCCCCCTTCCAGGTTTCGCGGCGGCCACGTACCTGGACCAAGCGCAGGAAACAACAGCGGAAGAGAACAATGAATAATTGTAAGACGCTTGTTTTGCCGACTTGTACACATCTCCTTTCCAGCACGTTGTCGTGCTTCTGTTTTGCATGTGTTGCTGAATAAACGCTTCCTATGAATTCGTGTGCTTAATTGGGTGTTTGTGAATACGGCTTCCAACTCACCAGTTCTGTGACTAACTCTCGTACTATCCATTTCAGCACGTGGACGTTCTGTCCCTTGCACAGTGAATTACTATTGCTCACGTGAGTCTCCAACTTCGGAATATTACATAATTGGCGACCATGCCAGGGACTTCAGGACCAAAGAAGTCAGAAGATTCCGAAAGTTCATCGTTCTTTGGGAGACTATTCAATTCTATCATTGCCTTACTGTCCTCTGTCATCGAAGCAGGACATATAAAAACCCAATCGACGCCCACGCCGCCTGCGCCCGAAAAGTTCCGCGTTGGTGACAACTTCCGCCGCTGGGAGTTTCAAGCCAAGGAATACGTTTTCCTCTTTCACGCAGGCTGACAGAGCTCGTGTCCTTGCCACGCTGCTGGATGGGGAAGCACTTGACATCGCGATAGACGAAAGTATCCTACAAGGGATATTAATGAAGCGACGTTTCGACGACTGCGTGGATGCTTTACCACTGATCCACACCGACTGGAAATATGCCGCCAGTTCCATGGTCGGATTCAACACCCCGGGGAGAAACTGGCAACTTTCATCCGGGAACTACGGCGCTTATGTGCCGAGGGTTTTACCGATGACACCCCGGAGGTCAGGGAGCAACGTATCCTCCAACAAACTCTGGAGGGTACCAGAGACCCGAGCACACGTCGGGCTTTTCTAACTTCGGCTCCCACATCAATTCAGGAGGCTCTGGATCGGGCGGGCACCTATTGAACAGGTCAATGGGGTTCTCGAACGGGACCAGCAGTACCGAACGAGGGACATCGCACCGGTACAATACAGGCCACTGGCTCGCCCACAACCTTTCAATCGCCAGGAGCGTTATGGACGACAGCAGGCCCAACGGCAAACCTACCAAAAACCGCAATGTTACTACTGCTCAATCTATGGAAAACGTGCCTACCGGTGTGGTCATAACCGAGGTGAGTCCGCCAATCGTCCTGTATCTAAGTTGATATGCCCATCTCTTTCACTGAATAATAGTCATGTGCGCTCACCCACTATCTCTGGGTTGTTGTGGTCTGCCCCTTCCGTTTTGCTCGTAGACACAGGGGCCGCTTGTTGTTTAATAAGTAGACACAGGGTGCCGAGGCAGGTTTTGCCACAGCATGACTCGGGCGTCCGGTTAGTTGCTGCTAACGGTACCGACATTAGATCAGTCGGTTGGTTGAATGTTCCTGTTACCTTGGGTGAGGAAGAACGTGAACACCCGATGTTGGTAGTAGAGAATCTTCCCTGGGATGCCATTTTGGGAATTGACCTCCTGACAACACTACAGGGTAAAGTAAACATACCTAATGGAACATTAGAATGCGACACCGGGATTATCCCATTTCGTAACTCTGACCGCCAATGCAGGGGTGCTGTTGCTGCTACCGTGAAACAGTTGCTGCCAACGAAACCTTGTTCACTGTTAGCACCCCTAATGTCAGAGTTGGAGGCGACCCTTGAGGAATTTCAAGACGTTTTTGCCGATGGATACTGGTGAGGCCGGGAGAACGCAACTTGGATAAACAAGACAATCGGATAGGATACAGGCGATGCCAATTCGCAATCCGGTTGCCACCACGCCGTGTGCCTATTCGGTACCGGGCTGAGCTAGAGAAGATGATTAGTGAATTGTTGGCTAGCGGAATAATATGCCCCTCTCAGTTCTCTTGGGCTGCTGCGATAGTCCTAGTGAAAAAAACATGACGGAACACTTCGGCTATGTGTTGATTATAGGTCACTGAACGGTGTTACAAAAAGGCTTCATTCCCACTGCCCAGAATCATCGACACGTTTGATGCCCTTGCTGGGTCTGCGTGGTTTACCACCCTCGATTTACTATCTGGGTACTGGCAGATGGAACTGCATCCAGACGACCGGTGCAACTCTGCCTTTGCCACTCCCTCCGGATTGCACGAATTCCAGACGATGTTTGTTCTGGCTTTCTAATGCACCCCGCCACCTTCCAGCGATTAATGCATACGGCACTGCGTGAGTTGATATCTGATAAATGTCTCGTGTACTTAGATGACATCATCGTGCATGGACGTACTGCTGAAGAACACCTAGCTAATGTGCGATTCAACTCTAGAAAAATTTCGAGACGTCGGTTTAAAACTGAAACCGACAAAATGCAATTTTTCGAGAGGTCACAGTTTTAGGACACATTGTCTCCTCTGCCGGTGTGCGCTGTGATCCTAACAAAATCGAGCGTGTTCGATTCTCGCCAGTACCAAAATCCGTCGTATGATGTCCGCAGTTTCCTCGGGTTAGCCTCTTACTACCGGCGGTTCATAGTGCGTTTTGCAGAAATCGCAGCACTCCTGAAAAAAACACTAACGTTGTCTGGTCAACCGACCAGGAAGAATCATGCAACCGGATCGCAGGAAATACTCTGTAAAGCACCCGTTTCTGACATTCTCGGACACCTCTGTTGACCAGGTTGTTTCGTCATAGATACGGGTGCTAATGATTCGGGGGCCCATTGGAGAAATGTTCAGTCGCAGAGGAACCCTCAAATGGGACTTGGATATCTCTGCTAATGCTAGCAGAAGCCTCACTAAACAAGTAGGAGACTACTGCACGACGCCGTAAGGAGGCACTCGTCCTAGATGCTCGGTGTGCACCTTCGTTCCAACCATAACGTTACAGGCTTCGGAAACGCAAGAGTGGGCCCAGTTGTACTC
The DNA here is from genome assembly GCA_014220965.1 of Paragonimus kellicotti. Lineage (NCBI taxonomy): Eukaryota > Metazoa > Platyhelminthes > Trematoda > Plagiorchiida > Troglotrematidae > Paragonimus > Paragonimus kellicotti. Next base: position 7,105 of record LOND01007954.1, on the reverse strand, counting down.
CGAAGACCTGAACATACGTCCAATCTACCAGCGGCTGCTACAAGGTCCGATAGTCGACCTACCTGAAACAAAGGGGTCACCGGAACCAGGGGAACAGCGCTTACGGACAGAGGAGTCTCGCTGAAAACTGTCCGCAGGGAGCGAATGCTCACTTAGGTAGACCGTTAATATGTGAGGTTGTAACATAGTCATAATGGCAATGAACGGATTTTGTAGAATGCCTAAAATATGCCCGTTTTGTTGTAGAAAATGATGTTGTTTTAATGTGTTAAAAATGTATTTTGAGGACGTCAGCCAATCGCGATATTTCGATAAAAATATACGTATACGCGATAGCTGATATGATTTGGTTGATGAAAGGATTTTAGCAACGATTAAATGATGAACGTGCGTAATATGAGTTGTGAATCATTTTTCTTCAAGTTGTGCATTCAATAATCCATTAAATAGTTGCTGACAGCTGACTTAAATGAGAGGTTGCATAATCATCAACGCCTGGAAACTGGGAACAACAGATGTTAAATATGATTGCGGGCCAGTGAATAGAGCTGCATGGGACGATTCCCAGATATGAAGTGAGCCTCAGTCTGAGTAATCGAGCATGAGCAGCTTTGAAGATATGCTAATAATTAAATTAGTAAACGGAGAGAGTTGGATGAAATCCCCAGTACGCGGAATCACGTAGCCTTTACAGAGAAACGTACGGTTGGATGAACTGACGTCTATGCTCGACAGTCAGCCTACGTGCACCCTATAGTCACAACGCCACGACCTGATGGTTGGACGCACTGGACGTCCTATGTCGACAGTCGTCCTTACCCCGTGCATCCTATAGTCCACAACGAAACCGGGCCACGAAGGCCTTATTAGTTGTTGAGATCGCACATTTGACGTACTATGCTCGACTACGGTTCAGTGACTACTGTCCATCCCTATATCAAACGACCCACACGACTCTAGGTCTGGACGCACTGACTGTGCGGTATGCTCGAATCCGTACAGAGAGTCCCTTACGGTTGCGGAGCTCCTTATTCTATTGTTAGTGCGCGATGAACTGTCGCTTACGCACGTCTATGTTTGGGTTTATCGCACGTGGAGATAAATGATTTGGTGTGATGGTTTCTTCAGGAATGCACATTTTTCGATTAAGTGAGTAGTGGTCAGTGTATCTCTATGTACTCTCTGTGAGTGGCGGAGGCAAAGCGTTTGTGTGTCTTCTAGACTGTCGGTAGTCCCTGGTTTAGGGCTGTCTGCTCGTGGTTGGCGGTAGAGTAATGAATTGGGCTTTCAGTTCTTGTGTGCATATGCGAAGATGTATTTTAGCTATTTGGAATGGTATTATTGCTGCAAGTTAGGTTTGTCATGGTGTGAGCTCTGTACTGTGATTAGAGGATGGGTCTCGTGGCAGTCGTCTGGTAACAGCGTCAAGTTGGAGTGCGTCTTCTCGTGGATGAGAATTAGACTGGCGTAGATGATCTTCTCTATCGTTCTTACTGTGTGGCGGTCATTCAAATAATCACCGGGTTGGGTGGGTCTTTTTAGGTTCCAGCGTCGTAGGCAATACATCTTTCGAGGTGGATGCAACTAAAACCGCATAGTTAATGGAATAATAACGTACCTGGTGAGGGGGTTGCAGCTGCTCAGTGCAGAAAGGGCAGTGCGATATACCATTGTCAGTCATGCATTCTGAATGGAAAATGAGCTGGTCGCTATCGCATCGATAACCATTCACGTTCACGGGATCACCACAATATCCACAAGGCACCCCCATGTGAACCTTTTTCTCCCATCTTGGCTGTTTCGCACTGCAGGAGGGAACAAGAGGAAAGTCCGTCTGTGGTAGGGCCGCCTTAGCTTTTTCAATGGATTGGTGCATGAAAGCGATGATAGCCTTGAAAATACGACTTCCTGTTCTGGGACCAACATCCTGCAGCTTGGCCAGCCCGTGGTGAAGCATTTTGTAATCCGGTTGAAATGGATTATTGACGGCGACGGTCACCTCCGACGGAAACAGTCGCTTTTTAGGCAAGTTGTATTCTGCAAGCCAACGTCGATGGATTGGGAAACGGCCTAGAACGAATGTGGTTTCCGGTAATAATAACTTACTGTATGGGTAGAAGTCTTTTTGAAGACGGAAAGCATGTGAATGCATGGTAACCACATGGACCTGTAGAAACCGCAATCGCACGTGCCATCACTGATGTTCACCATGTACTTTTACCCTCATGGCTCACTCGTAGCTAACAATTGACATTACATAAGATACGATTACCTTGAACTCGTCCAGTCGTTTACAGTGCAGTAAGGGAAGTCGCCCATGAGTATGCATTCAGGCCTACATCAGTTCGACTGAGGCGAACGTTGGTGTTAGGAGGACGAGACAGTATGATATTTTCACGTACACGTCCACGCAACCACCGTCACGGCGATCGACAACACGATAAGGTGCGCACTGCATTTCAAACTCTCGCATTAGCCACTCACTGTGGGACCAAACTTTACTAATGGCAGTGGCTAAGTGATCCCGTGGGTGAGTGCGCTTCTTCAGTCGCCCATTTGCATTCTCCAGACGATTGTTCGTTCGGTTCCCGAAGTGAACAACGTTCGATTGTGCGTGGATGGCCCACTTTGGCTTGATATAAAGCCAATTGCACATAAGGTAGTTCAGAAACCTCGGGTCTGTGCGTCCAAGCAATGCAACATCTCGGTTGAACCTTAACCATAAATGAACAAACGTGTTCACTCACTCTTCTAAGCTATCGCTAGTAGCCATCCGATGAAATAAGTATCGGCTTCTGAATGAATTCGTCTATATGGTCATCATAAGGTAAATTACACCAACTTACGTGTTTCCTCACGGCATCTCGAACATGGAAATAACATAACATTATGTCGCACCCAAATACGACTCGTGCTGCTCGCATTTGGGCCGCCATTTTGTCCATGACGAACGTTCTGACGGGTATGTGGCTCCCCATCAACTCACGGAATGTTTCGAACAAACGACGCAGAGAAGCGTACTTTTCACTCTGAACATAAGCGTACATTACGGGTCGCCCATGACCCATCCCGTCCGTGATCAGAAACTGATACAGCTTCAGGCTACAACCTACAACGCGAACTGACATAGGACCTACTTGTGTCGGTTGGTTCCGTGCGTGGCATCAACGTTTACCACATCAGGAAAACGTCTGAATAACTGCACTTGCTGCTTGCGTGCAAAGCATATGTGCGTGTACTTATTACTGTCGTCTTTTATGACACGCAGTACGCCCATTTCTTCTATGTGAGTGAGAATTTGAGGCAGATTTTCTACGACATCAATGTACACAACACACACTTATTGCCGGAGGCTTCAACCTATGACGGATGTTGCAGATATCCATGGTCGTTATATACTTGCCGTAGACATCCGCAGCATACTGCTTCAACTCAGCAGTTGGAGTATTGTACTGGAATAAATGCCTGGAATCGCTCACTTCACTTGCAGTGAGCCGACGATTTGTTGGATGCGCATCGTACAGGAAAGCAGTTAGGTCGTGGTTGTGCTCCAATGTAAAAGAGCTCACAACCAACATGGTTTTTCTCCTCACGACGTTGAAGCGTGATTGGCAGCATGTATCACGAGAACTATGCAATGAAAATATGTGACTCAACTCACTAAACACGTCGTAATCCACGACTTTCACTCCTACGTCGCTTGTATTTGATACACCGATACGCCATCTACCACGTAACCTCAGTAGTACTCACACTCACATTGTCATACTTCAAGCGTCCGTTGCTTGATTTTTTGCTAGAACCAAGGACGTACAAAGCATGGTGGTCCTTCATGTACTTCTGTAAACAACTTCTAAATTCCTTGAAACTAGAAAACTCCCGATCCTCGAATAGATCTTTGAAGCCCTGTATATAATCCATAACCTAAAACCAAACATATATATTACATCATTCATCAACATAGGATGGTCAACTATCAATCAACCGTCACAACACCCACCATTAATATTTTCAATATCCGCGCTAAATGAAGGACAAACGAATTACCGGTCGACTAAAACAAACATTTCAACGCTCGTGACCGGTTCTGTCACGAAAACCAGCGATTTTTCCAATTCAGAACGATACCACCGGAATACTGTCAGATATTCACAGATCTCACGTGTTATCGCTGTTTCAAGGCGCATTTTGTTCCCTGCGGATAAATTTCGTCGGAGTCTCGTAACATAACAACGTCAATCAAATTGCGCGCCTAACAACTTGTGCTTTTTCCCTCCAGCGAAACTATTGGAATGAGGACTGGAAGTGAATAACCCGCCTTCAACTACGTTGCTATGTTAGTGCAATTATCAGCTGATTCCCACTTTAGCCACGTGGGACGGGCTGTCTTGTTTAACCCACATTTAGATTGCCTTCAGACAGAGGGGACTTTCAGTGGTATGGCGTGTATCTGTAATACCGCTTGCCATGTTCTGAGGATCGCATTCGATATAATACTTTGACGTGCAGGCCCTTAGTTGAATCTTCAGGGTAAATATAAGATCCCTACTCAGATGACTTCTGTTGTATTCGTATCCGTGTGCTATCAACAATAGTGCCTACAGGCTGTAACAGCGGTGTAGAGAACACGTGAGTCAGTAGAAGTACATACCTATATTGTCCCATTTACAAGCGGTTGTGTCATTCTTATGTGCGTGGACGAATGAGCCGTTGGCCGTTGAAGGCGCGACCAATCAGAACGCAGCTTCGAGTCTCGGCACGAGTGTGGGGCACGCAGGCGGCCTTGATGCGTGTACAACTTGCAAACAGCCAAGAAGAATTTTGTAGAAGGTATGGCAGCCTTTAGCACGACAACTACCAAGGCTTATGCCGATGCAAATGTAACTCATACGTGCTCATATATAAATGATCGGTTTGCTGGAGTCACTGTCTGTGTATCTTCTGCGTCGTGAAAATGCATGCACGGCCGCGGTGCTCGTCGCACACATGTTGGCCTGCGCCCCGTCAACTTGGTAACTGGGTGCAACGAAGCAACCTTCGTTTATTGTCTGCATTCAACTACTATTAGTCCTCTCACCCAGCAGACACCAACCGCTTGATGTTTTCTTCATCTCGCTCGTGTACAAATCGACTTTGCTGTCTCATCCGTCTTTCAAACCAAAAGAAACCATGTAGAACGTTCGAGCTTGACATCTGATGGGCGAAAAGAAAATCTTAACATCTTGTGGTTGAATATGCATGGGCAAATGCTGGTGGTTAGTTGTTAGCCTTCTTAGGTTTAGGGTATATTTCTACTTCGAGTCAAGCATCACTTACTGTTGCCAGCCACACTGAATCGTTGAATATCACGAAAGCCTGTTTATCGGTAGAGCAGTTTCTTACGGTTATTATAACCTTATTGCGTGTTTAGAATCTCGGTGAGCACTTTGTTATCCTCTGTGTGGTGTGGTTCAGGGTTCTATGTTACAACCTCTGCTATCTCTTATTTGTGGTATTTGCACAACAATGTGAGTAGGCTCCGATTGTGCGCCATTTGCTTACTGTCAAACAGCAACTGAGTTCCTTGTGATTTCACCAATATTCGTACGTGTATGCACCAGTGAGACCCCATCTAAGTGCCGCGAATTGCCAACAGACTTACGGCGAAAGGGTAGCGGCACCTGGCGATCTGACCCTATTGGAGATCCCATTGAATAATGTTAGTCAGAGAAATCATCTCGGTGTATTCATAACGACCTCGTCGAGTCCACTGGCGCGACTTGCGACGCAGCGTATCCGTCAGGAAATAAGATATGTGATCATAAAATGGCCGCTGCGAGTACGAACTAGGAGGTGTGGACCATCCTCAGCTGTGCCTCTGGAAAACTCTTCTCTGAATTTTGCGCCCAGGCATGCAGATCTCGTTGAGAGAAGGAGAGAGCTACCAGAACAGGTACAAAGACTGACAGCGCACTGGATTCAGTAGCCCCTGGTTGTGTTATTTACAAAAAAATGTGGAAGTTCAGACGCATACTGCGTACTCAAACGTTGCTAACAGCGTATGTTCATCGGATGGAGCGACCACTAATGCGAACTCATCGCATACTCGGACGTCGCCCGTAGCTGATGTCACATGGACGGAGCGGCCACTACTAGAAGCTGATACTAGATACCGCTGTCTGCAGTATATGTTCACACTAGAAGCTGCTTCATCCGAGTTACTTCTGCCACGAACATCATTGAGAACAAGCGCATGCGATAACCAATATAATTTTTCTTTCCTTCCGTTCCGCTGAACAACATTCTGATAACGGTATCTTAATCGCCGCGATAGATAATCGTCTTTCTAAGCATCAAGTGGTGAGTGGCTGAAAATAACCCCCCAGCGATTGCAGACAGCTGAGGCGAATTGCCAACAGGCGCACATTGTTTTGTACGCCGCGCAAACTCGATTGAGTTAGAAACAATGCAATGAAATGAACAGACTTAACTTCTGAAAATTTTCAGTGATAGAGTGGGGCACAATATCAACTTCTACACCGTGCCATACACACCACAGGTAGAAACAGCCATATGATAGTGCAGTTCACAAGTACTTTTTGAAACAACATTCCGCTGACCAATATCTACCCGAACTCGTGTAAAAAGGGAGAACAAATATATATTTCATGCAAACAAAGAAGTTGGAAACGTTGTCGTCCACGTTTAATCAACCGTGTTATTGTTCTTTATGAAGTGCATCGTCAACATCGTACGGCTTACGTTTCCATTTCGCCGACATTTCCAAAAGGCCGGGAAGCTGAACAATCTTCAGTTAGGTAAACATGTAATCCACCTTGAAAACGCAACGGATGCACTTGTAAAAATTTTAAACAGGCTAGCCCACATAATAAATTGTTTTCGCAAAAATAGTGCAGATTTTCTCATCGGACCATTCCTTCCAGCACTTTTTCGATGCATTTCAATTTTCTTAATACTGTTGCTTAGTTGAACGTAGTGAATTGCAGGTGCTTCGTTTAAACTTTTGATTTTGGTATTTTGAAGAGTATTAAAAACTAGGGTTTACGCAAAAATGACCGTTTTCCTTTCGAAACGACTCTCAAGTCAAATTCCTAGGACAACATAT
>LOND01007950.1:0-10124 GCA_014220965.1 Paragonimus kellicotti | reverse complement strand
CCTACATATTGTTCGAAGTGGAACAGAGAAAAAACTAATGGGAGTTGTACCAACTGTTATCTGCTGTTTACCACCAGTGTGATGGTATAGACATTATGATATGCTTAACCGGTCCACACATGGACAAGAACAGAACAACTAGAAATAAAGCCCAGGAAATTCCGACTAGCTGGACAACAGTATAGCCAATGTTTTATTAAGGTTCAGAGCATCGGTGGCTAATGGGTATCGACCCGGAGATAACCCTGATCTGCATGCTGTGATGTGTAAAATTCTTCCCAAAATCTTAGTTCACATTGTACATAGGATCGTAAGGATCTTTGTCTGTCGTCTGCTTGCTGCATGCGATCGCGTTTGTTTGTTTGTTTGCTTGTCGACCTGTATGCGCCAGTAGTGTCTACACACTTCCGGCTTGCTCGCGCACTTGACGATCGGAATCCTCAACCTCCCTAGCTACCTTTGCGTATCGGCGTCGTTTAACGCTGATTGAAACCTATTGTAATTATCGGATAATATACTTTCGTTCTCCCGCAATTATTTGTATTCTCATTTCGCGTCTGGTGTCTGCTGTGTAAACCTTGGAAAGCGTGATTTAGTGCACGTACGCACTAAAGATGCTTACCCCAGAGAGAGGACAAGCTTTAACTAGAACTAGGACGCCTAAAGGTGGGACGAAATGGCACCTACCTACCAAACCCATCAAGTTAGACACAACTACGCGCAGAAGAAGACTGTTTCTTATGGAATGCCACTCAATTATTCATTGTTTGAAAAATATGTGAGTAAACGTCTGGTCGAATATTGTCCGTTTCTTTCTGTTTTCCTTAGAAATATCCCTCAGTCTATATTCTAGCCGCGTTAGTCGAATTAACAAGTCCAGGTAATCAGACCCCAAAATGAAACCTTTAATAAGTTAGTACTTCCGGACTGTAAACAGAACGGATATGAGTGAATATATTGTGCTAATGCCCATTATCAAGCAATTCCTTGGTTAAGCCACACCGAGCTAAAACCAAAAGAATTGTACGTTTCGACTCTCTCGGGAAGCCTTTATCAGAACATTTACATTATACAAGCTTCATATTAAACCGTCATGAAACATTTTCATGAGACACATCTTACATTGACTACCTCCATTGTAAAATAACCTTCTAAGAATCGTACAGGATAAACTCATCTGAACTCGGAATAGGCGCGACCGCCAGAAAGTACGAGTTAGACGGTCATATCTGACCAAGCCCACTTTAATTGTGCGTTGATCCCAAAGCATCTCACTAAACTACGCAGATCCGTTCCTTAAAGGTTTTCAAGCATCGCTGTAGCAAGCGCAAATCTGATCAACACTCTTCTAGCAAGCCTTGTGCAATGGCTTATACAGCAATAGTTTTGCCACCTAAACCATTCCAATGTAGTGGCCACCAAACAATCTCTTGCACAAGTCAGCAGTGATCTTCATACGTCATCGCGTCCACATATGAATGCGCAAAAGTTTTTAAAGTTTCGTTAAGTAATTCCTTGGTCAAGCCATGAGTAAAACCAACAGGTATAGGTTACACAACGCTGCGATCCTCTCGGAGAACCTTTATCAAGCGATTTAAATCAGTATTTACAGTGTACAAGCTTCAAATGAAAGTCATCAACTGGCACATGTTAGTGTGTTTCAACTGCGGTGTGTGGACAGGCTACCAATAGGATGTATGGGTTCGCGGTGAGGTCACGATGTGGCGATCCCAGACTGATTATCTAACTCGTAATTTCTGACGGTCGCGTTCATTCCGAGTTCAGATAAGCTTATCCTGTACGATTCTTAGAAGGTCATTTTGCAATGGAGGTAATCAATGTAAAATGTGTCTCATAAAAATGTTACAAGTGTTACATATTGGAAGGCTTCTTCCTACGTCGTTGGAATGCATTCAGTTGCGAGTGGGAACCATGCTCGTTTCATGTGAAACTCGGACCAGCTAACCGAGGGTATCGGTCCCATTTGTTTGTCAAACCCAGACTGCGCTGCAACTCGTGTATAGTTTTCTGACACAAACCTTATGATGGAGACATTGATATCGGAAACAACGGTAACTTCGACTAGACAGATATCGGTAGGTTGAATGTTGCACGTATCGTCCACCCTTTTAAGCCCCATCCTTTACACGATCTGCTGTCAGGGTCATCGGGGTGATGGGACCCGCACATATCCGGTTGTGGCACGCGTTTGATACAATGAGCTTTGTCCTCGCCCATGTTTTTGAAAGGACAATCTGTTCTCTTGGGATGTAACATAAACGGAAGTTCACGCGCATCCTGTATGCCAGTCTCTCGAAGTTCGGGCGGAATCGACTGTCTTATTTCCTTTACCACAGCCGATCAATCGACCAGCCAATGCGAAAGCCAGGGGTGTGCGAACGTGTGTTCTTACTGGGTGACAAGTCCCCAATATTTTCAACAACGTGGGTGATTATCAGAACGCGCAGTTTTCATGAATAACGGATTGTGTGTGCGAAGCGCTTCGTGAATGTGTGTGTGGTTTACGTAGGCAGCAGTCTGTCGATAGATCCGTCCGTGAACCTCGGGTTTACGTGGCCAGGGTTAATGCTGCTTTCGGGCTTTTTGAAAGACGTGTCTGAAAGAACTACAAGTGTGGAAATGAAAACCAAGCTGCTTGTTTACCACATTGTTGTACGTTAATGAAACCTGGGTATTGTATCAATGAAATGTGATATCTGAATCGCTTCTATCTAGAATGTCTAAGGTGCATCCCAGGAGTTAGGCGGCCGAACATTGTTCCGAAAAACAAGGTAGTTCGTCGAACAGACAGACGGGATCAAATCCAAGTCGATGCGCACCCAGCTTAGTTGGCTAAGACGCGTTCGTTGGATGACTGACTGACAGATCCCGAAGCAGCTGTTTTACCGGCAGCCAAATGCAGATAGGTGCAACCCTTAGTGACCCGAAGGTGCGATACCAAGGTGTTATCCAAGTTAGTCATTTGCTCATTAACAATCCATCTTAGATCATGGTGGGAGGCCTTACTTTCACTCGGTTGTTTGTTTGCAAGGTGTAGGCGCCTTGATGTTGTATGTTTGAATATAGACGTAGCTATTTTTAGGTCCACTTCCCCTCCTCTTTTTCTTCTTCTTCCTATATAGGTTTTTTTTCGTGGTTGTGTGGCAGTTAAGCATCAGTGTGAACCACTGATGTATTGCTGTCTATGATGATGATGATGGTGGTGGGAGGCATCCTCGAACCCAACCACCTGAGGATCTGCAATCCCTCAGGGTGCTTGAAGGTTCAGTGAACGGCAGTCACGTGATCGAGAAGTTAAGAGCATGATACGCAAAGGAACTGTTGACGCCACAGGTTCTTGTGTCACGAATGCGCCAACCGTTTCGGTTTGGTAGATCATCAGTGAAGTCGCCGAAGAAACGATGAATGCGTTAGACCAGAGTAGGCTAACTAGTTTACGCAGATATTTCTTTGTTTTCATTCGTATCAACGATCGACCCTCGTCTTCTGGCAAATTTCTCCCATTTCGGGAAGCATGAGTCATAGGGGGTTGCTACTGTTAGCAGGCGCATTTCCTAACGAGGCAGCCAAGACGAATCACGTCATCTCGGTCAATCGATCCGGCTTCTAGTTAGATTATCTGTATTATTCCAGTGAGCCAATCAGAATGTAGATGTGTGGAAGAACGCCTGTACGCTATTCGGACAGTACTGTGATTCGTTCTAACGGCCCGACAGCTGTACATGACCGTCTCGTCTGATTTGCTCTGCGTTTCGTCGACCATGTATGGTAATTTTTTCGCCGTATATATGCAGAGCCCCTATGGCCTATTTTGACTCGTCTCCAAGAGACGGTGTTACCATGTCCTTTCTGTTTCTTGATTTTGGGTCAAACGATCGAGAGCGTACTAGAAAGGCCGATCCAATAACTGGCGACTTCCGGTGCTAGACACGTAACCTACGCAAACTGACAATTCCAGTAGAGGAAATGATACAGCTGAGTTCCGTGTACACGTTCCCACGTAGAAACCGCAGAAACCAAAGATGCTAAACATAACGGCACAAACCCGTCTTGTATTTACCGGTGTACATGTAACCTCAGGGGGTTACATGGGAGGAACCGAAATAGGACTGATCGCCTGCTCAGATTGATGCACAATTTTACGTAAACAGTGAACGGCAGTATGATTGAAACATTATTGTTATCAGGTTCACCTTTGTGTCGTTGCCGCATTACAAGTTTGTGACGGTAACGCAGCGGAAACAAGAGGCCAACCAAATCAACCATCAAAGTATTCCCCTCAGCACCCATTCTGGACTTACTATGGATGAGTGTGCCATCTGTCTCGCTGATAGTTTCACTGACAGACGGTCGCCTGGGACCAGTAGCACGGATAAGCCTAAAGAGTTTGCCGGTGTTTCCTGAAGCAAAAGCGGTCTCCATTTCCTTAACTTTCTCCACTAACCAAGCCTCACGATCAGCCTTTAGACTACGTTTCAGTTTCCTACGGAATCTCTTCTAGACTTGTTATGTGAACTACCAGCAGGAATGTTCCGTCTGACTTTTAACCATTCTAGAGATTTCTCTGAAATCCAACGTTCCTTCAATCAACAAACCATCGTGTGGCTTGCTACATTACCTGCTTGATGAATTGCCTGTGAGATTTAGATCCAGCATCCATTCTGATTTTCGGGGTGAGAACTGCTTGGTTCGTTTTCTAGGACAGTTTCTTGTTTATGTTTTGTTGCACCCCAACTGCATTTCTGACAGAGTTACTATGGCACTCTGAGTTTAACGTTCATTTCAAGTCCACTGGGGACTTTTATCAACAATTAGACGGTGTAGCTATACAATCCCCACCGGGTCTGTTGTTTGTCGTTGGCTTTGTGGAAAGACTCAAACGGGCAACTCGATTTTTCAATCAGATATATGCACCTCCATCGTCGTTATGTGAACTATATTCCTCCAATCATCGATGGTTTATCGCAAGTGTTCACTGTGCCCGGCGCATCCAACCAAGCTCACAATTCCATATAACTTCCGTCACTGACTGAATCGAAGGGCGATTTCCACCTTCTTGATGTAAACGCAACCAGATGGCCTGATGGTTAGTCAAAGTTGTTTGTGTATTGTAAGTCAACATGGGGCGGACAATTTTATCAGTTCCGCGATGCTCAGAAAAAAGAGAAATCTAGTTCTTTATTGCAGCGACAATACAGAAATTCTGCTCAAAAGACGTGTTTGGTTCCCAGTCAGATCTGCACTCCGGCATATTCCAAGAAAATGGTTATCCACATGGATTTATCTCGAAAAATATGTTGACTAAAGCAGTGACGTACCAGATGGTCGTGGTGGAGAAAGACGTTTTTATCGATCTTCCCGGTCACAAAGCTGTTCAACCGCCGCCTGCGCAATGCACTCTGCTGAACATTTCCAGCAGTCACGCTTCGCTTATGGTTTAAAACCTACTCACTTGTGTCTGTCCGTTAGAAGGAAAAATTGCCTGCTCAATTTCAAAGCATACTCATGCACTCCATTACCTACCATTGTATTGTAGAATACATTGGACGTGTGATGGGGCCATTGTTCAAAAGAATAAGACCGTATCACTTTTGCCTAATTAAAAAATGAAGCAGGAAAGTCGATAATGGGCTTGTTTGCCACTCACTTGACTGACACAACTCAGTTCGACTTGAACATCGCTCATATTTGGTCACATCCTTCCTGTTCGGATAGAAGTTCTAACTAGCCACTTTTGAATGAAAACACCACACTCGAATTTCGCTCTTGTTTGAGCAGCTCGTCAGTATTGCATATCTTTGATACGGCCGAGCTAAGAACTCCGGCAATGCTTTCGTGGGGCATCTGCGTTGACCACTGCGCCAGTGATCTCACACTGGTCAAGGTCGAATTCTCATATTTGAATGCTCAACCGCTTTCGAGGTTAGTCTAATAGCACTACATGGCAAAGACCTAAGCAGCTGCGAGTAGATTACGCAATTTGAAGCCTGTGAGCACAAAAGTTCTTCCGTGCTCTTAACCTCCCATGGCCAGTGATCAATTTATCTTGGTCCCCTGTTGACCAATTACAATATACAAGTTGCCTGCGAGAGGTCGTATTAAAACCTATAACCTGAGCTATCAGACTATGTAGAAAATCTATNCCATTAATAATACGCAAGCGTGCGCTGCATTCGAGTTGCGCACCTGAATGGAGGATAGTGTGGGATTTGAATGACCGAGTGCAAAATTGACAGTCAACCGAACCACCATTTCAAACCCATTATCACATCTCCAATGAGTTTATCCGTACATGTTTCTCAAGTAACTTTTCCTGCTTGTCATATGCTTATTCAACCGAATTACCAATCGAACAAGTATGCAATATACACTATGTCCAAACGTTGATGGCCTTTTGACCCACACTTCCAGGGATAAGGTGATCTATGAAAGCAGTTCCAAACATTTTTATATCTAATGTTGTTATTCATATATGCTACACAGCTACTTATGTTTTTGGCGTTACTCACCTTTTGATTATAGATAATTGTTACACTAATAACGCCACGTCTGCAAGGAAGTATGCAAAATCGTATGGCAATATCCATGATTCTTGATGTGTCATGTAATGGCTTGTGTTACTTAGTTCTATAGACTATGTAGTTTTTGTTTCCATGTTCCTGAATCTACTGTCCGCTTGTTCGTTTATTTGATTTGTCATGTCTGCTATGCATTGTAGTTCGAACCAAAACTCTCAACTGTTATATTCTCAGTTCAATGTGGATGGTATCTAATTAGGTTTGTCTACTTTGACGAACGTTAGTGGTAAGAATAGTTTCTAAAGGTTCTATTCTGTAGAACTGTTTGACCATTGGAAACTCTTCAGAAATAAATATAACATATCTGAGGACACGTTTAACTTTCCTTAGCATATCTGTTTTTTTTTATATTTTCATCTAAGGTTAAGTTTGGCCTCGTTTTACAACTGTAGATTATGTTATTCAACTTCGATCAGTAGGCTACAAAAACTCAAAATAGACTTATGACGTTCACCTTATTCACAGTTGGGTTGTGGCTAACAGTACAACTGCACATAGATCCAAATTTGTGGCACAATAGTCTATTGTTATATTTCCGTTTTTTCGTTATCTCCGCGATTCGTTGGTGCAGAGATTGGACATGGTTGGCATTCCGTTTGTTGATCCGAACGGAAAAATGTGCCCAATATTTGTGACTTACCAACGACGAGGTTGTCTCGAGGCCGAATTGGTCGCGGTCTGGACCACACAATTGGTACATAGTCTGATTGATAAAGGGTAGTTGTGGCGAATGTTCCTTTACGAATCGTAAGGCAGTCGGTGCGGCGAATACATTCTGGTCTGCAAGCATCTTTCATTTGAAACTCGCTTTGGTACATTGTTCTTCTTTCTGTACTTGGCATTGATGATCTGTCTACAGGACTGAGGATTCCTGGTTGTTTGCAAGATGATTGGGACCATTCATTGTTTGTTGATTCGCCTGTACTGTGCTGACATTTACTACAACGTACACAGCCTGAAGGAGGGGGTGGACTGTCATCGCCGTGTGCATGTGTCACGTTAGTGTTCGACACATTTTCTTCATACTTCGCTTCTCTGTTCGTCACATCCCCACAATCACCTCGAAATGCCATTTATTTGTCACGGATGTTACTCCAGTTCTATTGTCAGTAATACATTCGGTTCTTATTCCACGAATGATACCTATGTACTTCAGAAACTTTCAGCAAACCACAATCAGCAAGGTAACTGCTGAAATGCAAAGGCTCACCTGATCAGTTTAAAACTACAGTTCAGCAGCGATATTGATTATTGACTGGACAATCCCCGAAACTGTTGAAAATGTTGCACTTGCTCATGGCATTTCACCACACACCACAGAAAGTGATGGGAAGGAAATTACCTTTACAGAATAAATATTTTTATAATTAAATAATGGTAATGCGATAACGTGATCGTTTCACTATTCCCATAGTTTCATCGAGAAGACATCATCAAAGTTAACAATACATTAGTGGTTCACACTGATGCGTAACTGCCAAACAACCATGAGGGGCAAAGCAAGCCCTGCTCTTGAGGAGAAAGAAAACAAGAAAGGAGAAGACATAACTTCTAAAAATAACTGCGTATGAATTCAAACAGTCAACATCTTAGTGCCTCACACTTTGCAAACAAACAAGCTGAGCTATCAGTGAAAGTAAGGTTTCATCAGCAACACAGTTTCATTGCGTGAACTCACTTCACAGACAACTCGGCCAAACAACGACAACATTCACGCCACTGAGCTCGATTAGCCGCCATCTCACCTAACGTCTCAAGCCACCGACTCTGAGTCGCGAGGGCCCCAGCCCGGGAGACGAACCCGACCTACAGTGACCAACCCCTTCGTGAACGATTTCATTTGTCTACGCCAGGTCATCATCTGTCCACCTTGCGCCAGTCGGCAAAGAGTGCTCGGTGTGGCAAACGACTAGCTGGCATCCTTAGTACATGACCTAACCATCTAAGTCTGTGCAAGTGTAAGGACTGAACAAAAGAACTCGCTTGACAAATCACTGCAAAAATCACTACCAAATATCCGTTTCTTAGCCTCTCCATTGCTTAGTTCAGCGAGAAGGCGTACAATAAAGAACAATTTTTATTACTGATGAGTAGTCGAGATTTGGATTTCAAGTTGAACATCACCCACAATTGATCGCAGCTGTCGCATTCCCATAGACTTTCCAGTCGGCCCCTTTCGAAAAGAAGCACTAGACTCGAGTTTCGCTCTCATTAGAGCTCGTCAGTAGTGCATATCCTTGCCACTGCCGGGACTAGAACTCCGGCCTTGCTTTCATGAGGCAACCGTGTTTACCACTGCGCCATTGACCTCACATTAGGCACGACCGAATTATCATATGTGAACGCTCAACCACTTTCGCTTGTGAGTAATGATCAGGTTGCCCGATCGTCTCGAGAAGACACAGTTACTGTCTGTTAACTCCAATCGATAACCCCGCGATTAGGACTTCCTAGACAGGTCGAAATCTCCGATCTCATTAAACCTGCTAGGCGATATTTTAGATTACTGTGAGTAGTCGAGGATTTGGTTAATTTCAAGTTGAACATCACCCACAATTGATCGCAGCTGTCGCATTCCCATAGACTATCCAGTCGGCCCCTTTCGAAAAGAAGCACTAGACTCGAGTTTCGCTCTCATTAGAGCTCGTCAGTAGTGCATATTTTTATTGTCCAACACGATAATTACCGTGCTACGCACGCGTTCGCGTTTAGGACAGCATTCCAGTCCACACACCGTCGTGTGCACTTCTGCCCGGTTTACGTGTGTGATCGGCGCCTTCTACCGGGGGTTTTCCGCCTGCCACTCCTCGCCCGTTAGTCCGATCTTGTTGAGCGATAGCTCGTCCGGTCGCTCGTGTTGTCCGCAATCTATCCGTGGGCTTTGACCGTATTCCGCGGCCGTGTCGAGATATTCCTTTGAGTGTTGGAATAACCGCGCCCCCGATCAGGTCATCCATCTTATTTTGCCTGCCATGCCTCGCCCGTTGATCCGATCCAGTCGAGCGATGACTCATCCGGTCGCCCACGTTGTCCCCGATCTGCTTCTGTGGCTTTTGGACGGACCTCCCCTCCGCGTTGAGGTATTCCGCTAGTGTTGGAATACCCTCACCTCCCGCTCGATAATCCACCACATTATTCATTGGTGCCACCCGACGCGAGCGACCAAACGCAGACTTTGGTGGTCGACTGTTTGAAGAAGGTCCCACTCTGTACCCTGAGCGGCCATTTTTCTCAGCCGTAAATTAATATAGCCCTCACTGTCACCTTATATACGCGACCCTTAGTCTTCACAGAGATTTCTGTTTGTCGCCAGAGGTGTACCAGATCAGCGAATACCCTACGAGCTTCTATTTCATCCCCTTGACTTCGGTCGTCGTTGCTGCAGCTTCCAAAGCAAACAAATCGGTCAAAGACCCCTATAAATCAATTATCCAACGTCAAGTCTGCGTGATCACAGCAGTCTCACAGAAACATTTTGCACTTTGGGGCTGCAAAGCGCATTCCGAATTACGTAGCAGAGTGAGA
>LOND01007949.1:0-11707 GCA_014220965.1 Paragonimus kellicotti | reverse complement strand
AAACAGAGTAACAATGCAGATTTGAAAACGTGGAAATGTTTTCTCATTAGCATAATGAGACTCAATCATTCCAGACTGATCGCTTGCTGCTCCATCGTTTCTAGAAGTTCGGGCTTTTTCCCTTATCCTCCATCTGTTCGGATTTTTTTTTACTCAACATGTTTACAGACAAAAAGCCGGAATTCAGAGGATCTCATTTCGAGGTTGAGCGACGTTACAGTGAATTTGAATGGGTTCGCTCTCGTCTCGCACGTTCGTATCCCGCATTGTTTGTGCCCGTGAGTTTTTCACATTTCATTCTTTGTACTTTCAGTCAAATTTTGAACGCGTTTCAAGTTCATTCTTGTGTTTTCAACTACGTACCATTAATTGATGCGCTTAGGTTTTGGCTGTCACACTAGATGGGAGTCTTCGTGATAACCACAAACGGATCAGTTTAGTATCTGTCCACTGGCCTCATTTTACATTGGCCCACCAAGCCCACAAAAAGTCAGATACACAAAGAACAGGCATGATTCCGATCCGGCCAACGGTGCGTTAATCACATTTTTACCACCGCGACCGATCTTAAAGCATCGGCACTGTTATAGGCAGCCGACGGTCGTGATATCTTCAAACTTAAAGACTGCTTTCGATTCAGTTGCTCGTAACGCTCTCCAGAACTGTCTTCTATGCAAGGAAAGTACTAGGGAAGTGTGAACCTGTTGAGGTAACTGTATGTTCACTCTTCAGGCAGGATGAGAGTTTAACACAACGTTATGAGCAAGTTGTAATACTCTACGTTTCAACCACCTCGGGTGGCCTTCCTCAGGAGTGTTGTAATCGAAATCACATTAATAATAATAATGTGATTAACACTAACAATGTTAATGTGAGTTCGATTACAACACTCCTGAGGAGGGCCACCTGGAGGTGGTTGAAACGTAGAATACTACAACTTTCGTAAGCCGTTTGAACTCACTCTGAACTGACATTCTCTCTAGTGCATGGAAAACAGCTACGGTTATGCCTATCTCTGAGGCGAGCGATCGGAACTCTCCTGCTAGCAATGGAGCGTTTAGTAAAGCGCGCCATCCTTAGACACTTATTACGAAATGATTTTTTACTCTATCCAGAACAGTCTTTTTCTTAACCGGTTACTTAACTAAACGGATAGCTGGACGAAAGCCAAAGACAACTGTTTTATCTCAGAGGTTACCTTCTTCGATTTCAACAGGACTTTCGATCGTGTTCCACACAGTCCTTGCAAACACAAACTGGAACCACATGACATTCAGGCAGAGACTTTTCGTCGGATAATCTGCTTCCGTAATGGGGGACCGTTTACAGCTGAAACTGAGTAAGACCGTTCGTCTTCTTCGTTAATTTGGACAAGGGTTCTACAAGGGTCCATCTGCGCCACTCAAATGATGCCGGCGTGGACCTCCTACCTGGTGAAAGACTGACTGATCTTGATTATGCTGACGACAAGGTGTTGTGGTTGACAACTTTCAAGCGGCACAAACAACGCTAAACGCTATTTCGCGTTCTGCTAAGTACTTCGGAATGCGCTTTGCAGCCTCAAAATGCAAAGTGCTTCTGCAAGATTGCTGTGATTACGTAGATTTAATGTTAGATAATGAAGTCATGGAGGTTGTTGACCGGTTTGTATACCTGGGAAGCTGCATCAGCGGCGGCGTCGGAGGTGTAGGGAATGAATCGAAAGCAGTCTTTAGGTCTAAAAAGATCACGACCGTCGGCTGCCTATAAGAGTGCCGATGTTCCAAGATCCGTCGCAAGGTAAAAATGTGATCAACGCACCCTCGACCGGATCGGAATCCTGCCTGTTCTTCACGTATCTGACTTTCTCTGGGCTTAGTGAGCCGATGTAAAATGAGGCCAGTGGACAGATACTAAACTGATCCGTTTGTGGTTATCACGAAGACTCCCATCTAGTGTGACAGCCAAAACCTAAGCGCATCAATTAATGGTACGTAGTTGAAACACAAGAATGAACTTGAAACGCGTTCAAAATTTGACTGAAAGTACAAAGAATGAAATGTGAAAAACTCACGGGCACAAACAATGCGGGATACGAACGTGCGAGACGAGAGCGAACCCATTCAAATTCACTGTAACGTCGCTCAACCTCGAAATGAGATCCTCTGAATTCCGGCCTTTTTGTCTGTAACATGTTGAGTAAAAAAAAATCCGAACAGATGGAGGATAAGGGAAAAAGCCCGAACTTCTAGAAACGATGCAGCAGCAAGCAATCAGTCTGGAATGATTGAGTCTCATTATGCTAATGAGAAAACATTTCCACGTTTTCAAATCTGCATTGTTACTCTGTTAGAATGCCTGGACGATGTCAATCGGCACATTACTTCAACAAAGGAAATGAACTGCCAGCGATTTAAATGGGTTTAACTGAATCAATTCATATGGAACGACCATCGGCCTCCCGGTGAAATTACCTTCAGACGTCCGTGAGCGGCCATGGGGCAAACAAAATGGTACTGTCACGCGAGTCATCATTCATCGCAACAGTGGTGACATTGCAGGACAGAAGTGCAAAAAGTAACGGTATGAAAAATCACAAGGCAGTAAACAGGAGATAAACGTGGTGGTGGATGGCTGCATAGATTTCTGTGCATATAAACAATTGTGTACAATAGAACGTAAGATAATGGGGCCAAAAACATGCGTCAGATGTGGAACAGGACACACGAGAAACACCAGCCAGATTATTCGCCAATTAGTCCGTCAATTTTACCATGATAAGCCTAGACTAACAAACAAGCCTTTCTGTACACAATCATTTAGCCACTCATTCACAAACGTCATGAGCCCCACCAAAAATTATTGTGGCTCAGGCTGCCAGTCATCGTAACAGTGACACAGAATATCCTAGAAGGAAAAACTAATACGGATAAAACAGGAATAAGCAGAAATAGAAACGATATGAATACAGGTAGGCCATTGACTGCGACTTGTCGCTATTTGGGGTAGCATTTCCACCCAATGATTCGAACGAACACAAGGACCTTAACCTGGTAGACGATACCTAACCGCTTTACTCAAATGAACATTAGGTATCTTTTCATTTAGTGGCCACTACATTGTTCTACAACCCATGATCGTCCCTGTTAACTGATACAGATGGTAATGGTCAAACACAGCAAGTTTCGTTGTTTTAGTCGCGAACAAGTTACGCTTTTGAACCATAAGGCAAAACAAAATGCACATAAACAGTATATGCTCTTCCTTTCACAGAAAACTGGACGTCTTTTTGACATCACGAATAACGCAGGTTGATGAAGACAACTCGTACTTTTGCTGTTCCTCGCTGATATCTCACAAACAGTTTTGCAAACTGACGAGATAGTGTTACCCGAGTTTGTGGAAAGTTTGAACAGTCTCAAGCGGATTGCTGCACTAAACAGTGTGAAAATGAAAACATCCTAGTCATGAAGCTGCACGCTGTACTTTGGAGGTGCGAAGCGCATTCACACACAAACCAGTTGGGTCATTCAATTGATCTGGATGTCTTCGGCAGAGGGACCAAGCATGACAACTAAGTGCGAGGGAGATACTCAATATCAAGCTCATTTAGATCCCTCAGGCGCATCTTCTAGAATGTTACTTCTGATAAAGTTAATCGGAAGAGAGACTGAACATCCATAACGAACACCACTAGAAGTGATGACACTCGAGACGGTTGCCCATAAGCTCGCACTCTGTTTGTACCCTAGGCATACAATGATTCACGTATTCCTTCGGAATGTACTTTCGAAAGAGTTTCAGAGTACTTGAATCGAAAGCAGCCTTTAGGTCTATGATGATCACGGCCATCGGCCAGGTGTAAAAATATGATGCCTCAGCATCCGTAGTGGAGTGAAAATTTGATCAATGCGCTTTCCATCGGATGGAAATTCCATCTACCTAGTTTGCCTCTGATTTTCTTAGCGTTTACCGAGCCGATGCCAAATATGGCCAGTGAATAACTTGGACGCGATGGATGTTAGACGGATGTACCTGTGGTTCTCACAAACTTCATAATCAGCATAGCTCTCTGGGTCGATGCAGCGCGCGAATCTGACCACCACGTCAAGATGACAGAATAGGTCAAGTAGACACTTATTCCAGCGAAAACCAGTCACGGAAAATGAAATAAAGTAGAAAGGCTAGTAAAGTTTTAAAGTAGGGCGTCCTACAGTTCCGGGAAGTACTTCGAGCAAGCTATTTTCATAATCACGAAGTGTTCAACCTGGTAGGCAAGCTCTGCTAACTTCTCTGAACTGAACTAATACAGTTTTCATATTTGATGACCAGTGTGGCCTGAACACCGCGCGCTTATACTTAACTGTTAATGGTCTCTAAGAATGACACTGGGTGCAGTAAATGCCCAGTTTACAAACGAAAAAGATAACCCAATCATCAAAGACTGCCTTTTTGCTATCTGACTAACTGGTCGAATGCCTAAATTTTCTGGAAACATCGACGAACGGCTGTGTTCCCTACGTGATCATATCACCTGATGCAGGTAAACTAACAGAAACAAACATGGTCAAACATTACAAGTCTGTTCATACCTTTTTCACGAATAAACCACTTTTCTAAGCCACAAATGAATATAGCCAAGCGCTTGTATATAATTCGGTACAGTGGATAACACGGTTGCCTCATGCAAGCGTGGTCGGGGTTCAAATCCCGGCCGAGACAAAGATATACACAACAGACGAGCTCCAACAAGGACAAAACTCAACTACAGTGCCTCTTTTCGAAAGAAACTAGCCGAAAAATCAACGGTGAATGCAAAAGTTACCACCATTTGTGGACGATACTTAATTTACATCAGCCGAAATCCAGTAATCCGAATGTTGTACAGGAAGTTCGATGACTTCTCGCATGCCAACCTATAGAGGATTCCTAATCGCGGGGTTAACAGGACTGTTAGTGTACCACCTTCCAGGGTGACTTGGCTATGAGTACTACAAACTGAGCTTTTGCATATGATAAAATGGTAGTGCCTAATGTGGGGTCAATGGCGTAGTAGCCAACACGTTTGCTTGAATCAACCAGGCACAATGCATTCTTCATTTACGCGACAAAGATGCTTCTCTTCAAAACTAACACACTCAACATGTTATTCTATCTGAAATGAGGCCAGCAAAAACACAAGCTGATGAGACAGCTCTAGCGAAGTACGTGAAACGGTCCGTCGTCTAAAGCGGACTGCCTGTAAGGTATTAGTGCAAACGCCAGAACTTTCGCTCAGACGGCATGAAGCGCACTTCACACAGTCCAGTTCGATAATTCAGCCTATCCAGTATGGTCGCACGCCTTCATCAGAGAATCTAGGTAAAACCATGTAATTGACATAATTTACGTCGATCAGCTAATATCGTCGCATTGTTTAAACATACTTTCGAGAATGTCGTGTACAACAAAGGTGAATGAAGAAGCGAGGGCGGGCACTCTTAGCAAACACCACTAAAAATGATAAGCACCGGAAACAGTTGTCCACTAATTCATACTACTGACCGTACTGAACTTAAACGCGAACAATCGACACGAGTGAATCCAAGCAAACAATGTAGACAGAAACCCCTTCTAACTATCTTCCCATCTAGTCTAGTGATTTCCCGAAGAACGTATAGCAAGTTAGCTAGATGGTTTACTCAGTTTACCTGTGCCTTGCAGTAAACGCCTATCGGAAAAATTACTCACAAATACAAGAGCCAACAAAACTCTGGAAAAAAAAAAGAAATTAGTTTATATAACGTCAGACGACGAAGCGATATGTTGACTGAACTCGTGATTCGTTGAATAACTGGTGCAACTGGAAGGACCTACAGTGCGGCACAACCGCGAATCTCGTTCAGATCTAACCCGGCCGTTTATGTACAACTAAAGGGTACGCAGCCTAAATGTAGCCTTTTTTAGTGTTTACTTTCTTACGTTTCCCTTCATCATCATCATCATCATCATCATCATCATCATCATCATCATCATCATAGCAGCCATGAGCCTGACCAAAAGGTACTGTGGCTCGGGCTGCCGCTCACCTCAACAGTGACGTGGAATATCCTAGAAGAAAACGCTACTAAGAAGGTTGAAAATTAATAGAAGTCTAAGCTGAAGAACTAGAAATGGTATGGATGCAGGTACGCCATTGACTGCGACACACCGCCATCTCAGCGTTTCTAACCAACGACTTGAGTAATCCCGAGAATCCCATCCAGGCAGACACCTACCCACTTTACTCAATGGAGCAGTCAGGGTCTTCATATTTCGTGACCACGTTGTTGCTTGACCACCATGTGGTTTCACCCAACTGTTGGTGGTCTCAGTATATAATGCCCGGTACGGTAAACGCTCAGCTGGCATGCGGAGTACGTGACCTAACCATCGCAGGCTGTGCAACGTGAGTAGTTGACCAATTGATCCCGCCTTTCTCAGGGAAAATGTAAACACTACTCTACACGGTTGATCAAAGATGAGGTGAATTCCATTTCGAGCGCAAATCGAACACAATTCGTTGACTCGAGAATGTGAATCATAAGGAACTAGTTTCCAAGCCCAGTTACCTCTCGCATGTTCAATAATCTGAAGAAATCAAACTGTGTCGTTACCACAACGGAAGCAATCGGGATTCGATTACACAACCAACAGGTGTGCGCTTGAGATTTTGTCCAGACCCTACGATAACCAAAACAACTCCGACTGCCCGAAGGAGAGAATTTTCCTTGCAACCAAGACGTTGTCGAGGAGTACTATCCAGGGATCCAGAAAGTTGTATCGCCAAATTGGCGGTCAACACTATCTCTGTGAAACTCTCGCCAACCACTCTTTATTGCTGAAATTTCCGCACTAGATGTTGGAGACGTCCTAGTTAATGATAATTTATACTGTACGGTAAGTCCAGGCAAGATTCACCTAGGATTCTCAAAGTGGCTGCTAATCCGACGAGGCGCCTTTATAAGCTGTAAGCCATCCGCACCAAATTTAGTGCGAATGAAGTCAAACAGTTTGGGCGTCGTGTTTAACATGTTATTGATAAATGGATTGAGAATAACACAACGTTATGAGCAAGTTGTAATACTCTACGTTTCAACCACCTCGGGTGGCCTTCCTCAGGAGTGTTGTAATCGAAATCACATTAAAATAATAATGTGATTAACACTAACAATGTTAATGTGAGTTCGATTACAACACTCCTGAGGAGGGCCACCGGAGATGGTTGAAACGTAGAATATACTAAGCCGTTTGAACTCACTCTGAACTGACATTCTCTCTAGTGCATGGAAAACAGCTACGGTTATGCCTATCTCTGAGGCGAGCGATCGGAACTCTCCTGCTAGCAATGGAGCGTTTAGTAAAGCGCGCCATCCTTAGACACTTATTACGAAATGATTTTTTACTCTATCCAGAACAGTCTTTTTCTTAACCGGTTACTTAACTAAACGGATAGCTGGACGAAAGCCAAAGACAACTGTTTTATCTCAGAGGTTACCTTCTTCGATTTCAACAGGACTTTCGATCGTGTTCCACACAGTCCTTGCAAACACAAACTGGAACCACATGACATTCAGGCAGAGACTTTTCGTCGGATAATCTGCTTCCGTAATGGGGGACCGTTTACAGCTGAAACTGAGTAAGACCGTTCGTCTTCTTCGTTAATTTGGACAAGGGTTCTACAAGGGTCCATCTGCGCCACTCAAATAATGCCGGCGTGGACCTCCTACCTGGTGAAAGACTGACTGATTTTGATTATGCTGACGACAAGGTGTTGCTGTTTGACAACTTTCAAGCGGCACAAACAACGCTAAACGCTATTTCGCGTTCTGCTAAGTACTTCGGAATGCGCTTTGCAGCCTCAAAATGCAAAGTGCTTCTGCAAGATTGTGATTACGTAGATTTAATGTTAGATAATGAAGTCATGGAGGTTGTTGACCGGTTTGTATACCTGGGAAGCTGCATCAGCGGCGGGCGGAGGTGTAGGGAATGAAATAGAAGCGCGTATTTCCAAGGCTAGGCGGTGTTCGCTAATCTGAGACACCTATGGTGACAGAGGTATTTCTCTGATGTCTAACGAGACCGAAATGAATAATCAATTAGGCTTTTTGGATGTACGTTTGCGTCGCCGCGCTGATGGCTCAATTCAACGCGCGATATACAGAAAGGGTACGTGGAATGGTCAGTACGTTCATTTCGTAGTTTTGTACCACTCGCCCTGAAAAGAAATCTGATTAACTGTTTGACGAGCAGGGCTGTAAGAATCTGCACGGATGATACTATTACTGAAGAATTGACTTTCATACGTACAATATTCATACAAAATGGCTACCCGGAAAGGTTCATAGACAGAGCTATGCAACAGCAGAGTGAAAGGGACCAGCCCGCAGAAAATTGGACGCATCGGATTACTCTTCAAGGACGACATACTAGCTGAAACTGTTACGTGTAGACTCACAAGGGTGATTAATACATTTTACGCAGCTAAATTACGTGTCCACTTCACGTCCAATCCGGTTTTGTGCCCACGCCTAAAAGAAAGTGCCTGTTTCTGCAACCTCGTTTTGTGTATACTCATTCACTTGTTCCTGTGGAACCAGTTATGTTGGCCGCACGACCAGACGCTTATCTGAACGGGTCCGGGAACACCACCCAGCTTGGCTCAACAGTGGAAAAATATTACTAAACTCCCACTTAATTTCGCCCTTGTTGGATTCCTAATTCTGATGTGCTAATTACCGACCTGTCAGCCTGATAAGCATCGTGGTGAAACTCCTCGACAGGCTAGTAAAAGAAGAGATCGAAACTCATCTGACCCGTTTTTGGCTCCTTAGTCCAGTCCAACATAGCTTCAGGCGTGGACACTCTTGTCTCACAAATCTTCTTACCGCGAAGAAGTGGGCAGAGGCAGTAGATTAGGGCCATGTCGTAGGTGTAGTTTTCATCGACTTTAGCAAGGTCTGTGACAAGATACCCCCATCGGAGGCTGCGTGTGAAACTACACCCCGTTGGATTGGCCGGGATGGTTTTACGATGGATATGTGCGTTTTTGCAATGCATGGAGCAGTGTGTCCGTGTAGGGGCGAGTATTTCCCCCCGACAGGCTGTGATGAGCGGGGTACCACGAGGTTTGATTTTAGTCTCTTGTTTTCTCGTTTTACGTCAATGAGCCTCCGGATCTCTTATGAGTGCCTTCACTGATGTTCGTGGATAACCTCAAGATATGGCGGATTGTGGACAACCCAGAAAATTCGGAGACACTGTAGAAGGCCCCGAACCGGCTTTGGATGTCGTCAACAGAGTGACTGTTGCCAATAAATCGTGAAAAATGCACAATATTACGTATTGGTTCGACTGCCATTGCGCACCCAGGTACGCATTAGGAGAAATAGAGCTGCCTGTTGTAAGTCAATAGACTGACATAGATTTCATTACCTCCAACGACTTCGAGGCCAGTAATGAATGGCACCAGGCTGCCAGCAAAGGTTTCCGTGTGCTACGGATAGTTCGTCGAACCTTCGGGATTCTGACGGAGGATATGTCCTATAAGCTCTTCTAATACGTTTGTGAGACCTCACTGCGGATAATGCGTCCAGAAGAACCCGTCATGTTTAGTGCGTGATAAGATGGCAGTGGAGAGGGTCGTAGGTGCAGCTACTCACCTGATGCAAGGTTTGAAAGGTCTGTCATACTCATAGACTTGGGAGACTGGGGATGAATTCCCTGTTTTAGCGACGACTACGAAGTCATGTGATCCTCACCTATCGTATATTGATGCGCAGCACTGGTCCTGACCTTTCCGGGCTTTTAGGCCGGTACGGCAAAAATTCTTCGTGGACATCCTCTAAAGTTGAACTTCGGTCTGATCACGCAAGAGCTCAGTCCCGACTGTTGCGGCGCATCATAGATAACTGGGAAACTCTCTCAAAGGATGTGGTGCCTTTGGAATCAGTCAGATATTTAGAGCGTAAACTGGATGCTATTGGACTGCAGTTTACCATACGTCTAGTATATCTTATCTCTTGTCTCATATTATATGCACATAGCTTACCAACTGGTTCCTGGCAAGTTTTCACTGATGGCCCTTGCCAATAACTTTTGATTCATTCGGCCCTGTCGTATTAATTAATTTACTTATTATCGCGTGGCTAGTACAACGGGAACTGTGGTAACGGTCGCATGGGCATTACTGGTCGGCTCGTATTTGAATTTATAAGTGTAAGCCAAGCTGACCCAGTTTTACATGGCTGTATTTAATTTTCTGTTTGTGTGTTAACAACGTTCACTTGTAATATAAATCACGGGAAATATTCCTAAAGTTCTGATCCCACCGGAATCTGGATCTTGCTGTAGTACACAAAAACGGCGTTACACACCCATTTGTAATGGTCGTCTTCCATATCAACCGACGAACACCAGAGACCAAAGCAAACAAAAGGACAGGATGATGATGACTTGGGCCTTCAAACTCAGACTCCGTTCAGTAAGCGTTGAAATCGCTGAAAACGACGGTGCCTTGTCACCCACTTGCAATTCCATAGCTTAATTTCGACGCCTAACTGCTCATGAACTCAAAATTTGTTGATATAATTGCGTGGCAAACTGCTTTTGCTCCCCCGGTAAACATAACGACGTAGGATGCAATGCAACTGGATTGACAAGGGACAATCGGGAACAAGCCGTTCGACAAACGGCGCTTTACATCTGAAAAACTTTATGAAATTACTTCGAAGCAGCATAAAGAAACACGAGACAAGGGAGTCGATTACATGATAACTGCAAGTAAATATCTGGCTTACGTTGATGATAATGCGAAACACAACGTATGTGTCGTAGGTGGTTACCACTTTCCTGTGCCGCACAAGCGACACCTGCAGATAACTTCCGTCCGCCTTCTTGAAGTAAGTATCTTCTTTGCTCACCTGTATTGACGCACACGAATCGCCACCATCTAACGGCTCTCTCGTACATACGGTTGTCAAAATCGTACAATTCAAGGTCAGCGATTCAGAAACTGCTACACGGGTTAGAGGCAGCGATTTCAGCGATTTCAGCGATTTGTTCACGGGTTCGAGGTTGGGGACCCAATTCACCCGGATCCAGTCAGTTTGTCCGTTTCGATATCAGCGGTTTTCTGTTGACCTGAAAGGCAGTCATTGAAAACTGGGTGTAGCACCGCTCTTGGGGGTTACAGAGAATACCGAGAACATAGTAAAAACACTTTTCTAATAGAAAAGAACAAATACTAATTTAACATTTTGTTTTAAGTAAATGAGAATCTAATAACACTTTGAAACGGTCCCTAGAAGAGCAGCTAACAACCTCTAATGGAAGGTCGTTCCAGTGGTTGATAACCCTGTAAGAGTAGAACTGTTGCCTAAGGAAGGTTCGGGGTCGAAGCTTATGGAGCTTCTTGTTGTGACCCCTCCGACTGTTATCGACTACTGGGGTAAAGAATCGCTGCACGAGTCCTGTGCTAAAGAAAAAGTGCGTAAGGATTAAGTCACCGCGGAGTCTTCGAAACTCAAGTGGGTAAAGATCAAGAATTTCAAGGCGAGGCCTGTAGGAGAAATGCCGCAAGCCAGTGACCATTTTAGTGGCTACTCGCTAGACACGTTCGATGGTGAGTATGTCCTTTTTCAAGCCGGTGTATACGACTTGATTGGCATACTCAAGCAGTTGTCGTACGTAGACCCCGTAGAGCGACTGA
>LOND01007942.1:5032-16636 GCA_014220965.1 Paragonimus kellicotti | reverse complement strand
GCCCTAACAATCACGCAATAAACAAATACTATATTTCAAGTTGAACATCACCCACAATTGATCGCAGCTGTCGCATTCCCATAGACTTATCCAGTCGGCCCCTTTCGAAAAGAAGCACTAGACTCGAGTTTCGCTCTCATTAGAGCTCGTCAGTAGTGCATATCCTTGCCACTGCCGGGACTAGAACTCCGGCCATGCTTTCATGAGGCAACCGTGTTTACCACTGCGCCATTGACCTCACATTAGGCACGACCGAATTATCATATGTGAACGCTCAACCACTTTCGCTTGTGAGTAATGATCAATTTGTTGACGAAGTACAATACTTCATCAGAGCAGAAAGAAGACATATTGCGATATGTTAACATTTCATTTACTCTCATCAGTCGCAAACGTAAAACATGCTAGTTATATACATCATATAGATAAGGACAAACAGGGACTAGACACATCTACAAGCACATCAATTATTATGTAATCACGACCATGGCAACCCGATAGGTTGCCTCAACCACTTTTGTGCACATAACGTCGGTTGGTAAGTTCGAATGAGCATCGCTTCGCAAAAAGCTAATAACTTCGGGTTTCGATTGCGCAACAATATTTTGAATGAGTTTAATGGGTCAACTTGGTGACCTGTTGTCATGATGTGTTTAGCAATCGATGACGTTGGATTTCGAGCCGTCAAGTGCACCAAGTTGAGGCTGGTTGCATCATCTGTTGTTTCAACCACTTCGGGATGTGTTCGGCGACTCGCTGTGATAGTTGTCGATCTGTTCTGCCTATGTAAACGTCACTGCAACTGCAAGTGAACTGGTACACAACATGGGAGACAGAACAGTTTGACAAACTACTTTCGCGATTGCGGAGAACTGGTCCTCTGGTGGTTTGAAATAAGCGCAACTGCGCAGCCTGCGAAATACAATAGTGCAAACAACCCATTTCTAACACACTAGTAACCCTCATCGGTTTGTTCCACACCGACGTCAACATTACTCAAAGCTTGTGCTTTGGACAGGGATTACTGGACCACAGCTTATCCGGCCTTTCTTTTCGGATAAAAAGTTTACAGCTAAAACCTCTATTCGCATACTCCTTATCAAACTAAAGCGGTCCTACCTTCACATACTGCGACATAATGTTGTACCGACAATGGAGCAACTGGGAGTACTTGACTACCTTTGGTTACACCGGGATGGCGTAACGCCACACTTTACATTGTGTTCACGAGAATATCTGGACGAAACGTTCGGGCGACGAATAACCGGTCGAGAAGAACTATGTTTGCCACATACTAATCGATCATATTCCTCTAGGCTACCTGAAGCACTACGAACCTTGGAGGGACTCAAACTGCAGTTCAATCTCTGGGGCTATTTTGTAACGTGCTGTTACTACGCCTAAGCAGGATGCGTTTGTCTAAGCAACAACATAGAAAATTTGAGCCTGCTTTTTGGATGTGCGGGTTATATACCAATGCACTCATGTCTCTTTTGGCTACGATAATGTTAATCTGTCAGCAGAACGTTATGTATGTAGCGGTGGTAAAAATGGCATTCTTAGTAGGTTCGATCAACTGTGGTTGAATTGCAGAATTTGAGCACATCTACTTTTAAGTACTGTTTTAATAAGGTAACGAATCGATTCGTGAGTACTGATGTACTGTAGAGCAGATACCTTGGAGCTGCGTTTTGTAAACGTGCTCGTTTCGGTCAAGAGAAACAGTAAAATTGTATGAAATGGGAAGCAGTTGTGTGTTACGAAGATGTGGCCATTTTGTTGCTAATAGAATCCAACAATATCTTTATATTACGCGTGGTTCATTCATGCAGTACATAGCTAAGTTTCATAATCGTTTATTGCTTCACTTTAAACGGAATCGAACGTAGTGCTTCTTGTTTCTGAGGGATCAAGGGAGAACAGGACACACTGACACGTAGTAGAACGACAAGGCCACGAAGCCGAACAATGTCATGCATTGCTTGACGTTCTAACAACATGGCTATTTAACGTCACATTACGGACTACAACTGATGCGGTCGAACTATCGAAACACAGTATGACGTATCTCAGTTTATAAAGGAAAACTGATGATTTTCAGTTAATTTTCCACTTTGTTATACATCTGTTTTGTTCATGAATTCAGCTTGTTAAGTAACCGCTGGTTGGATAACCATCGGGATAAAACATTCCAATAGGAAAATATATTTTCATTTTGTTTACCCATACTCATTAATGCATGTTGGTTTGCAGACCTGCATTGCCCGTTGAACTCAGAGGAGTTTGAAACACTGAGTTCCCTTTAACCACTTCATCAGAGCAGAAAGAAGACATATTGCGATATGTTAACATTTCATTTACTCTCATCAGTCGCAAACGTAAAACATGCCAGTTATATACATCATATAGATAGGGACAAACAGGGATTAGACAAGACTACAAAACACATCAAGTTTATGTAATCAAAACCGTGAAAACCCGATAGGTTGCCTCAACCACTTTTGTGCACATAACGTCGGTTGGTAAGTTCGAATGAGCATCGCTTCGCAAAAAGCTAATAACTTCGGGTTTCGATTGCGCAACAAGTATCTGAATGAGTTTACTAAGTCAACTCGGTGATTTGTCCTGATGTTTATCAATCGATGACGTTCGAATTCGAGCAGCTAGTTAATCAAGCTGATGTTGGTGTGTCATCAATTGTTTCAACCACTTCGGGATGTGTTCGGCGACTCGTTGTGATAGTTGTCGATCTGTTCTGCCTATGTAAACGTCACTGCAACTGCAAGTGAACTGGTACACAACATGGGAGACAGAACAGTTTGACAAACTACTTTCGCGATTGCAGAGAACTGGTCCTCTGGTGGTTTGAACTAAGCGCAACTGCATGGCTGTATACGTTCATACCAGAATAGACTTTCGTTTGTGCACGATGTCGTTGGCTAGGCGGTCATCTTTGAGTGACAAAACCGGGGAAATATCCATCTTTTTAGTTGTAAGTATGGGTTTAGTGCTCTTATTCACTTTACTGTGTACCACAGTGGATTTCTCGGGGTATACATTTGACAGTAAGATTTTTCTCGGCATCCTTTCTATCTGCAGTGTATCAGGGGTGCAAATACGCCTGGCTCTATGAAACAGTGTCTTAACCAAACCCCGTTTGTATGCAATAGGAGTAAAGCTGGAAAACTGAAGATATTGACCACCCCATGTCGCTTTGCGGTGAACTGAGCACTGTAACGTGCCATTCTTACTTCCAGTAATAAATACGTTCAAAGCTCTAAACTATTGTTCAATTCAGTTTCGTGAGATAAAGATAGGTTGAGGTGAGTATTGTACGTTTGTCAACAGCCAGATGCCACTGGTCATTGACTATGGCGGTTAGAACGCTGAAACGATGGAGCCGGGCCGTTTGACCCGACAAGCGAGGCGAGCATAAGTTGTGGTTACAGCTGTTTGTCGGGGACGTTCGCTAACTCGATTCGGTTAGAAAGGCCTATTTTCAATAAGTCCATTCAGTTGGAATGCTCACGAAATGGTTTGTTCTCCTGTGTTTGTTGTCTGGTTCTCTGTTGTATGACAATCGATGCCTTGACTTCACTTTAGTTTAGCCAAATTTTGTTAAAACTGTATCACTGCTGCTTACTGTCTGTTATAATCTGAACTTATGGTTGATGTTTTTATGAGATTGGATTGATTATAGCAATCGTTTTTTTCTTCAATTTTACCAAAACAAACGTTTAACTGTGTGCGTATTACATTATGTTAACATTTTTGAAGCTCATCAGAAAGAACAATTTTTTTTACCATATCTATTGATCTGTTCAGTTCTGTCTGTTTGCAGTTCNCGAGCAATATAGGGATGTTAAGGTTGATCAACAACGGCTCATTGAACCGATGACCTCATCGACTTCCGGGATGCACACACACGGATGCAATCTACGGATAACGGGCAGCATTTCAGGCACGACATTGGAACGATTACAGTGGAACTTGTGACCAGACAGCGCCAGTTACGATAAGTATGAATTGCGTGTGATTGTTTCGTACATAGGTAAAAGTGATATTTAGAAAAGAGATGAAGCCTGCTACTGTGTTGCACTTCCGTTTTGTGTGCGTACGTGCAATGTGTTGAGCACTAGAACAGTTTCACTTGTGGAGGTGTCCAGTCCAAGTTTGGAACAATTAACCAATAAGTGTCACTTATATGCGGGTGACCGTTGAAACAGTTTCCGGCTAACCATAACAGTGAGAGTACGCAAAAGTTTATTACGAAGAACTGAACCGAAAATTAGTTAAGTATTTTATTATGCGCCATGTGGCACTGATTAAGCTATTCTAACAATCAGTGGTAAGACGATGTCGCAACAAGTTTTAACGTCGACATTTGAATTAAATAAGGTTTGTCATATTTAGATCCAACTGAAACGAAGACGCTTCGATTCCAACTACTTCCACCAACTCCCTACAATTACATTTTCAACCTCCCTAAGTTATTACTAATAAGTAGTTAGCGTTCAACCGTGTAATAACGACTGGAGGGGAAGTCAAACGTTGGACGTCTGGGCTTGCATCTCACTGAGTGACAGCATGCAGAATATGTGTTACACGGAACTATATTAGTTCAACTGAGTTTGGTGAATGATGTAGCCGGAGTCTGTAATACCACTTCTACTAAGTGGTGCGTGGTACGGAAATTTTTGTCACTATAAACTGAGTATCAACCACAAATGACCACAGCTTTCGCATTCCCATAGACTTTCCAGTCAGCCTCTTTCAAAGAGAAGCACTAGAGTCGAGTTTTTCTCTTATTCAGAGCTCGTCAGTAGTGCATATCCTTGTCATCACGGGACTAGAACTCCGGCCATGCTTTCATAAGGACAACCGTGTTGACCACTGCACCATTGACCTCACATTAGGCACGACCGAATTATCCTATACAGATACTCAGACATAATATCTTATGACGAGCTCTAACAAGCGTGAAACTTGATTATATCACATTTATTGTTACTCTTTAACTTGATTGGTGTCACACTCGTTGACTCCAAACCGGCATGATTCCACTTCACTAACCAAACATGAATTCCTGAGCATATAATGAAGTTACATCCGAATATCAGGAATGGGGAGAAAAAGTGTGCTATAACGGGACGTTTACACCAATCCGGTCAAAACGTATAGACCACAGGCGTTTTCTTTGTTTTCATCGGATTAAGAACACAAGCTCATGAGCTTTTCTGAAGGATGTATAGTTGTTCAGTAAATTTTATTTATTCTGTTACTATTTGTACTAATAATCGTATTGTACGATTGTGATGAAGTTAAACCTTCGCACTCAAATTTTAAAAGGAACCAATCGGTAAAAACTCCCACTGGTAGCATAAATAATATGCGTTTGGTGGTCAAAATTCGTGAGAAGCACAGGATCGCTTTCTTGATTGTTGCCATTCATCAGGTATATGTACCTGGTGGACTTTGGTTACACATTCTACCTATAGGAATAGCAGATGCTGAAAGTTGTAGTTAGTAACTCCATTGCCATTCCGTAGGTCATTCTTGAGGTAAAGAGCACTACGGACTCCAATTAGTCTGGGAAAAACGGTACAACTAACCGGCAAGTGAGTTAGTATTTACAACTTCCACTGTTTTATAATCTTTGTAAGCAATCAGTAATTAGGCCTACTGGTGCCGATTTAATTCTGACTCAGAGGCTTCTTCTCACCAAGTGATCCAGTCGTAAATTGTGGTATTCAAAGCAGGCAACAGGGGAATGTGTAAATGAGTCTGAAGGTGATAAGTCACGGATCGATGCAAACTGTCCGAATGTTTGTCGAAAAGCCATCTGATGTTAGAAGGCGAGAAAAGATGGAATTAGTAGTCGGATAAGTTAAGTTTGTTTGAACACTGAATGGTCAGCCCATTCTCCATCGACGCATACCGGTATGATCGATCCAAGGCCGACCATCTCGCTTCGGAGAGGTAGGAGCTGATGACTCTATTTACAGCATATTTGATCACCGTAACCTAGATAGTCTTTGCCAATAAATACTCCTTTGCAGCCATAAACCCAAGTCCAATTGTCCTTAAAGATTCCAGACGAGTTTCATAGCTTGCGTTTAAGGTGTAATCAGCAATAATCGAATCTCCCCTAGTGATATGATATTCAGGTTGATTTCTGGGAGATGCTTAATCTCCTTACAATGTCCAAGTATTCTAGTTTTGTTGTGTCTGCTCAATTTCAGCCTAACATCATGTGGCAGCAAACAATTCCTGCAATAAAATTGTCAGCTTCAAAACAAGGGACTGAAAGTCATGTTTGCTATTGAAACACTCGATCAAGACAGTCACTTTTGACAAGCCTATTGCTCAGCCACACTACCATTACTGATCCGACGATTCAGTATTCAACTCACCTGACCTACTGAGAATCACCTCGTCACCGCAATTATTGATTATATTCTGTACCGTTCACGTGACCGGGAGTGAGCTAGGCAACCACACAACTCGGTTGTAGTACCTATGGCCTTCGACAACTAACTGTTGGTTATGGATAGATGTGGCAACTGGGATGGTAACCTCAAAGACAGGAGGAGTAAGCAAAAAGGTTTCCGCAGTTAGAATAAAACTGTTTATAGAAATCCGGTTAATATATGTTGGACAACACGCACAAGTGATCGCAAATGTTGCATTCTCATGGATTTTCCAGTCGACCCTTTTCAAAGATTTGCTTTCAGCCACCTCACTTCCAACTGCCTTCTGCGGCTAGCTTATGCCGGTGGTACAAAAAGAACAACTGCATAAGAAGATCACCACGCAACTTACTCAATTGGCCGTAGGAATGGGCTTAGTCGACAGGCGCAACACGTCTTCAGTCTGCTCGTATAACTGTACGACGCTGGCTACCAGACTGTCGTCGATCAAGAAGTCAAACTTTACTATCGCATACTCAACACATTATCAGGGTGTGTGCGCCTACGCCTGCTGTGCACAGCTGAAGCTATACGCTATTTACATGCTGCCATCCGAGAACTTCATGTGCTAGACAAATCCATCTCTCCTTGGTCACCTCTTCTCGCTAGCCGCAAACCACACAACCAAACATAAACAGACTTAGTCATACTACGCAACCTTAATCTCCCATCTCCATCCCTCTCCACTTTACTGCAAACCCAAGCCGACCTCCACCCTCATTGTGTGACATTAATCGATCTCCTCAACAGTTGCTAAACCGTTCACTTGCTGCCGCCATCATTTACTAATAAACCTCCTGCTGCATAAGCTATTCTATCGCGTGATTGACATTTTATAACACGTAAGCTTTGAGAAAGAAATTATCGAAAAAGAACTTTCACTTGAAACCAATGTTCTGATCACAATTCAGTCTGTCTAAAGTTATAACCTCACAACTTTGAAAAATGAATTAGCACCTGTCGATCCTCATCGTTTACGTTAACACCAAGTCACTTGGACGTTCTCTTCAGTACAAAGTGGGCCCCAACTAGAGCCTCGTTCAGGTTAAAAAGGACTTTTCATATTGTAGCGAAAAGGCGTCCAATAAAGCACAATCTTTATTGTCCAACACGCTAGTTACCACGCTATGCACGCGCTCGCGTTTATGAGTCATCAATCCAGTCCACAACACGTCCAGGTTTCCGTTCACGCGTCGTGTGCACTTCTGCCCGGTTTACGTGTGTGATCGGCGCCTTCTACCGGGGGTTTTCGCCTGCCACTCCTCGCCCGTTAATCCGATCCTGTTGAGCGATAGCTCGTCCGGTCGCTCGTGTTGTCCGCAATCTATCCACTGTGGGCTTTGACCGTATTCCGCGGCCGTGTCGAGATATTCCTTGAGTGTTGGAATAACGGCGCCCCCGATCAGGTCCATCCGTCTTATTTTGCCTGCCGTGCCTCGCCCGTTGGTCCGATCCAGTCGAGCGATGACTCATCCGGCCGCCCACGTTGTCCCCGATCTGCTCGCTATGGCCGCTTTTTTTGGACGGACCTCCCTTCCGGCGTTGAGGTATTCCGCCAAGTGTTGGAATACTCTCACCTCCGGCTTGATAATCCACCACAATAGGACGATACCCATGGAACGTTCATTTTATCAGCATGTCATTGGTGAGTTTTGTAGTAGCAACCTACGTTGCTGTCATCAGGTTACTTTGAGGTTTCTGAAGTTACGGTTTGTCACAATCGTGTGTACTGAATAGTAGACATGTCCAGTTATGTGGCAGCATTCAGAAGCTCGTTTTTTAACAAGTCCTGATGTTGTACATAGTTCCGAAAGAACTGGCGTTCTTCTCAGTTGACCGTTCTCCAACTCATTTATAACGCTAGTGGTTTAAGGTCGGCGTGCTTGCTTTTGAAACACTATACAGCTGCGACGGTATCAGATTGTTCCAATTTTCACCGAGAAAGAAACCGACTGTGTCCTTTTTTCCGTCATTAATTACGCGGACGTCAACGATGGCATCTTTCGGGCTCTCCACGGACCAAACTGAGGGTACTCACAGTAACGTGCGGCCAACCAAACCCCTATTCTGGGATCGTGTTAATTATAACATGGGTGGTTTGCCTGCCCACCACGTACCTAAACTGTAGTCTTTTGGCCAGTGCTCGTGTGTGTGGATGAACGCCTCATGCAACAACAGCGGTAGTGCATGAGGTCCACTGAGTTACTCAGTCGCAAGGCACACATCAGCAACAGGCCATTTAGTTGACCCGATAAAGTAGTGTAAGGTATCTCTGTGCAGTCGGCACTTACAAATGCGATGCGCGATGCAACATTAACTGCAGACGGCAATCGTCGATTATTTGTCCATAAAGAGCACCAACTCAGTCAGTCATTATGTCATTGAGTTGCATGCGTCACCTGTGCTAGGAGGATAAAAACAGCATCAGGTGTGTTTACGTAAGAGTGATGTTAGGAGGCGAATCTCCTAACGAAGAAGGCGTAGGCCCGGGACCATCACCAGTGAGACAGTGCAAACCTACTGGCGGAATCGAAAGTCAGCTGTTTGAAATGAAGTTGGAACAGTCTGGTCCACATTACCTGGGTCAGACTCCGTGTCAAGTGACTGGTTCCGTGTCAATCCAAGTGGCCAGTCATATTGCAGGTGTGTGATCGGACGCTGTATTTTTCAACACAGTCTGAACTGTTTTTTACCGTTCTAACATTAAAACCGCCTTACATGAGCGCCGCTTCTGATTCGCCCTCCATCTTTACTGCCTTATGGGTGTTGCTTGTCTGTCATGTATGTTTATAAGCATCTGTGGCCCGGTTCTCTGTCTCATTCCCAACTAGCGTTGATGCTCGCGTCTCCTCTTTATCGGGTTTTCAATCAGTCCGTACGACTCAGTGTGTATTTGTGAGGAAATCGATCCAATGTCTACTCTAGACATTTCAATGGAATTAACCCAAAAATGAACTCCGCTTCGTACGCACTTGCTTCGCTCCAGCAAGTGGAGTGTGGGACGTCGAATGCTACTGTTATCGTTTGTGACGAGTTAGTCTGTTGCAGAAAAGGGGACGATGGTATGCTTCATCTCGGTGTACTTCAAGAACTGCAGAAAGGCCTGCAAGAACAATCAAAATGATAGTGTTGTTGAGACCGCAAAAGACGGTTGGTTTAGGATGCTTACAGCTGACTGGACATCGCAACCGTTTACACACACATGCGCGTTCCATATGTCACACGATTCGTTGTCAGTTGCATAGTGCCATTATTTTTTGCAGACATGTGCCACTTCTTATACATGTATATTTCCAACTAGGGTTGTGTTTCCTGCCTTGTGAATGCTGAGGACTGGCGTTAACTTCTGGGCTAACCTCTTAATTTACTGTTGTGTTCTGTGATAGGGATGGTTTCTGTCGATGTCCAAGATTAATTTGGAATTATCGAGCTAAGGTTGAAGGTTACTTTCTTTTCGCTGAAACTAATTTACCTCAGCTCTGGTTTGGTCAGTTTTTGTAAACACAAGTTAGTCATGGGAGACAATTGAAAAAATTATGTATTTCCCTGCTTAATCTTCGATCTCCTTCACTTGATAGGGTCTGGCGTTGTCATCGGCCGTGGCAAGAATATGAAACTACTGACGAGTTTTGACAAGAAACGAAACTCGAGTCTGGTGGTTCTTTTCGAAAAGGATTGACTGAAACTAGTTCTGGACATGCGACAGCTGTGGTCATTTGTAAGAGACGTTTAATTTAAATGAGCCGTTCTTTGTTGTGAGTACCGATCATTTCTGTCCAATATTGATGTCCCCTCAACTTCGAGTGAACTGAGATTATACCAGAGGTAGGAAATTCCGTAAAATATAAAACCGTGTCAACAAGTTGTGCAACACTCCATGTTGAAAGCGGCAAGCACAATTTGGCTAAAAAGTATGAGCGAGGCAAGGCAGACTCTTAGAAGACTGAGTTCCCTTAATCCAGTTCACCAATAATAACAGAAGACATATCGTAATATGCTATCATTTTGTTTATTCTAATTCTAAGGTTTCAAGTTCGTGACTAAAAGAGTAACCGAAATGTTAACATCTTGCGATATGTATCTTCTGTCATCATTGTACCAAGGCAGACTGTAAGTTACGACCTGCGACAGTCATTATATGGTCACATTTGTAAGACAGATTAGCCATTACCTGTTGCTGTAAATATCGACAGACCTCTCGACCTATCCGCTTGCGACTGAGATCTTCCTTAATATTTCTTCCTCGTTTTGCAAACACTCATCGGTGTAACTATGCTGAGCTCTTTGAAACAGTGTTAATGCGAAGCCTGGTTTGTCAGTATTTCAGCGCAAATGGCTAAGATTGTAAAAATTGACCGTTCCAAATGACATTGCAGTACACTAACTCGGGCTAAACTTGCTACGTGTGTTAGACGCCTGGATCTCATGCCCTGAGAAGTTGCCGGTCTTCTACACTAGCTACCTTCTTCAGATGCCCATGACCTAGGCAAGTGTGTAATTCTAATCTCCTTCAAGTCATATCGACTGAATGTCACTCACAAATGACTACAGCTACCGTTTGTCCATAGCTGGTTTCAGCTGGTCCCTTTCGAAAAGAGGCGCCAAACTATAGTTTTGGTTCTGGTTAAAGTTCGTCTGTAGTTTATATCCTTGACACTGAAGGGACAAGAACTTGTCAAGCTTTCATGAGACAACCATGTTGACCATTGCGTAATTGGCCTCACTACTGGACATTGCTGGATTACCATATTCATACGTTCGGCCACATTCGTTTGTGAGTAATTTTCAGATTACCCGGTCACCTCGAGAGAAAACAAAGTGATCATCCTGTTAGCTCTAATCGATGTCCTCATTAGTAGAATTTCCCTCCAAATTAAAACCACAGAAGTAATCAAATCACGAGTGAATGTGCCGAACGTCCACAGATGATTAGCCATGCCAAACGTGAGGTCAACGTCCCAATGGACAACAAGGTTGCATCTTAAAACCGTAGCCGCGTTTCAACTCCCGGCAGTGACAGGGATATACACTACTGACAAGCGCCAACTCAAACGAAATCCGAATCCAGTGCTTCATTTGAAAAGGGTCGACTGGAAAATCCATGAGAATGCAACATTTGCGATCACTTGTGCGT
>LOND01007941.1:3919-21429 GCA_014220965.1 Paragonimus kellicotti | reverse complement strand
GTGATTATGAAAACCGAGTCCCGCACACCACCCAAAACGGATGTCGACTCAGACGGGCCTGCCGACAGTGTACTGGTTACACACAAGCTGAAGAAAGCGCGAATCAACATAACCTGCAACAGTTATCCTGTTGATATAATTGAAGAAAGTGGGGTCATTCACATATGCCTACACAGTTTTCTTGCAGGTGTCATATATGATGAACAGGATGACTACGATCGCGTGCGATACAAAGCATCAGTCATCCGGAAGCAGTTATAAGTGTTTTAAGCGTGATGTACTGCTTGTCTTTACTCGTAGGATATGACGAATGGATGGAGCAGTTATAGGTGTCTAAGTGTGGACTACTGCTTGACGTTCTTTCTTGATGTACTGGTCACACATAAGCCGAAGAAAGCGCGAATCAACATAATCTGGAGCAATTATCCCGTTGATTTAATCGAAGAAATTGACTTCGTTCACATATTCGTACACAGTTTTCTTGCAGATGTCAGATGTGATGAACGAGATGATTACGACTGTATGTGATACAGGGCATCAGTCATCCGGAAGGACACGCAGAACGCGTGAAAACCAACGGCTACATCATGTGCTGAATGAAGGTGGAGTTAGTATGTACCACTTTCCACAGACTTCAAATACATAATTCACGTCGATATCCCCATGTGTTCGTTCTCAGTGACTTCAGACGTTCACCTGCGTTTCAGCATATAGCACTGTTTGGCATAACTAGTAAGGTAGGACAAATGGATGGAGCAGTTATAAGTGTTTAAGCATGGAGTACTGCTTGACTTAACTCGTGAAGTAGGACAAATGGATGGAGCAGTTATAAGTGTTTAAGCATGGAGTACTGCTTGACTTAACTCGTGAAGTAGGACAAATGGATGGAGCAGTTATAAGTGTCTAAGCATGGAGTACCGATTTGCTTAACTCGCAAGGTAGGACAAATGGATGGAAGCATTTACAACTGTGAGCATGGACTACTGCTTGACTTAACTCGTGAAGTAGGACAAATGGATGGAGCAGTTATGTATGTTCAAGCATGGAATACTGTTTCGCCTTCACTGGTTAGCTAAGAGAGTTGCCTGGGACTGATTAGCTCTCACGCGGTAACTGCTTCACGCTGTCGCTCGTTCAACAGCTCACCTCGTCGGCATTCCAGTGTACGTCATGATTTCATGGAAAATGTGCAATAGTTGTAGCAAACGACGGCTATGCATGCCGAATATAGCTAAGAAAATACCACTGACCTGTCCAGTTTTTGCGCATAATCCTACGTTGCAATGTGTTTTTGTGACGTATCTCACGTTCGCAGCTTTATAAAAAGCGTAGTCCTCATGATACAACAACGGTTCATTCGTCGGAAGTATAATCACGCTTTCCCGCCTAATTACACTCAGATTTAAATAAAAGCATGTGTTTCCACGTCGATGACATCGATTATCATTATGTTCCACCATTAATTTGTCTAAATAACGTGAAATGCAACATTTTTGTTATTTTTCCATTGATCCCTATGCCATTAAACTACCGCACACTCCTTGCTTACGTCTTCGGAAGATTAAAACAAAAGAATTTCCAGTAACAGAATTCTACGATTTCAGGAACTGCAACACGCAACAAAATTATAACAACTTCGGCAACTTGAAAAAGGTTTTTACCACAAAGATTACAGAGATATTT
The DNA here is from genome assembly GCA_014220965.1 of Paragonimus kellicotti. NCBI lineage: Eukaryota > Metazoa > Platyhelminthes > Trematoda > Plagiorchiida > Troglotrematidae > Paragonimus > Paragonimus kellicotti. The sequence goes on along the minus strand of LOND01007941.1, from coordinate 19,746 downwards.
CTGGTCTACCGATTACACGCAGCCTTGGGTGGTATGAATCAGGGGTCGATCAGAGTTCGAATTCCATGCGTCGTTGCGCTTAAGCAGCGATCTAAGGGTGAAAAGGAATAGAAAGAATGACACGCAATTCCTGATCCTTAGGAGCGGAAAGATGTAGAACTACTTCAGCCAAGTGTAACGTAAGATACAGATTACTTCAATACATCTCACTCCTGCTTGTATTTTGAGGGATTCTGTATGTTTGGGGTCCAATATTACCGTTCCGTGGTGGGGGTTTAATAAGTGTGATGCGGTTCCCTATTACAATGGTCTCATAGCGTAATGGTCAAACACATTGGAGTGGAGAGTATTGCGACACCCGGTGGAATATCTAAATGCGAAGGTAAGATGTGTCCAAAACTCACAGCCAGTGGATTCCGAAAAACATGGACGACTGGACGGGTCATTCCTCGATGAAGTCGGACCAGCGAAAGAGCAATGGAAAGGGAAGCACCCACAACAGAAGACGTCAGCCAGGCACACAACCCAGGCGGTGGTACATGCGGAAGCAGATTGGAAACTGTCGCTCATTTGTGAACTGTACTTTCGGCTCACAAAGGCGAGCACGCCCATTGCGTGGGAAGGTGGTTTGTTAGACAACAAAGACTGTGGATCACTGAACGACTTCTTGGAAAGATGGGTACATTGGACTTGTAATTGTTATGAAGGTGGCTGGTATAAACTGGACATAACTGGACTGGTTGCAACCTTGGCATTCTCAAATAATTTTCAATCAGCCCCCTCCGAAAAGAGTCACTTTATTCTGCTTCAAATTTGCCTATGCCAGAACTGGTCTATGGCGCACATTCCTGCCACAGCCACGATCCCATAAAATGACCGGGTTGACCACTGTGCCACGGATCCCACATTAAGCACGACTGAAACGTAGTATATAAACGTCCGGCACTGTCCACCAGCGAGCAATGCCGTGCTCCCTGATCCTCTGTTGTCTGAACACAGTAACTCTCCTGTTCACCCTAATCGACGTCCACACGCCTAGAAATCCTCTTCACACTGAAATCACGAACAACATTAAAATGATTGAGCGGTATTGTGACCACTGGTAAGTAACGGGGGATTTGGCTTATACAGGTTGAACAACAATCCAAACTGTCTCAGCTGTCGCGAAGGCCGGAGTTACCGGGATTGTTACTGTGTCTTCTGTCGAGGTGATCAGGAAGTGTGAACCCTACTCGCAAGCAAACGTGGCTAGCCGTTCACATACGCTGGTTCAGTCGTACCTAACGTAGGGCCAATATTGCAGCGATCAGCCAGGTTACCTTACGAAAGCGTGATCGTTGCTCTATTCGCTGGCGTGGTAAAGATATGCACCGCTGATGAGCCCACATACACGAAGCAGTAGCATACTGTACCGTCTCACGCAGCAATGTCTTTCTACGAGACAGATGGTTGGATCATCGTCGCACCCTTGTGAGCCGCGGGATGAAACAATTGTAGGTAAGCTGAGGGCATTGAGGATGAAACTTACCAAAAAGCCTTTTCAGCAACGCCAACAAATTTCAGACAACTTTGGTTGAGATCAACAGAGTTAAATAGAACCAGACGCTGACATTCTTTCCAACAGGAACTATCTGAAAGGGTTTGGTGTCAACATAGAAGGTGAAATCTGTCCAGGAGCAAATGCACATAATACTGCACTTACCAACGTTAAGGTAAGCTGATTCGAGTGTAATCAAACATACCGATTGTTAATGTCGCTTTCTACCGTAGTTGAGCCATCAGAAGTGATCGCAGCATTTTGACTGATGATGTAAAATTCAATCTATCAATAGGGGTTGCGTTAAACTGTATGAAAGTTGAGTTTACAAATAGAACAGCGTGAATTCCGCGGTCAAAATTTTTGGCGAAATCTCGGTTTGTAACATCTATTCCAATACCTCGGTCAACTGTATTCGTTCACCCGTCAGTGATTATCAGAATATATTCGTGCTTCACATATTCGCGCAGAGACGACTGCATATTTCCATTCCTTGCTCATTTCGTAGCGTCAAGTAGCATTCAGACATTTCTGGAGGTCCCAAACCATGGCTGTTTTTAACTCATCATCGTCTCTGACAGTACCGCACGCTCTCAACTCGCTGCGGGCCAGACAGAAGTAATTAAAGGAACGTTCCACTCTGAACGTCTATCGGGCATCAAGTGGACGCTGAATTGGAGCAACTTAATTCCAGTTTTATTTTTCCCGGAAAGCCAGTCACAAGGGTAGGTGTTTTCTTCGCCATCCCCTAATCTATATTATCGGCTTGTGTTCGTTGCTCCATAGCTTTAAAACAACTGCTGTGGGAGCTGAATCGATGAGAGTGACACGACTGGTCAAACGCCTCCAAATAGTCCGTGAAACTACGGTCTCGAATGATTTTGTGAAAAGTGGCAATCAGTCGGGTGTTTTTCGGGGCAGCTGTGACGAGATACGGTACAAATACTCATTTCTGCTTCTGCATCAATTGGGAGCGCTTTCGGGTAGTGCTATTCATGAAAGTACGGGTGACGTCTGTCAACCCCGTTTCTGTCTCCCGACACGAGTTGGCTGCAGTTTTGTTTGTAACCTGAGGGTTTCAAATGATACGCTCGAGTTTGTATGTAAGTTTCCAGCACGTAATTTATTTTGCGCACGACCTGATAGCACTGTAGTATATGAACGATGTCGCCATACATTTCAACATGTTTATTGCAGAAAACATATTGTCGATCTTTGAAGCTCCTGATCCAAGACATTGATGACATAAACCATCAGGTGATAAACCCGCAGGTAGAGCAGCATGAAGGATGAGGAAGTGCGCGTTTTTCAGAACAGCGACTAAGGGTTTCGGGCCTTTCCAGGAATTCTTGGAATATTCGGAATAGTGGAGATATTGAACATTTAGCCGAAAAAGAATGCGTTGAATGGAACTTTCTGGGCAGATCTAACAGATTACTGTCGAGTTGCTGCCGGTTTTCGGATTCGCGCAAGTTGTAAAATCCGTCGCGTTGTTAAACAAGTTCACCTTAATGGATTTTGTTTAATGCAACCGTGTAAAGGGACAGTGAATGTGATCCGTGTGACAACCACTGAGTTTCAATCATCCCGATTAAACGCTGCACAGCTAGTGCATTTATTAGCACTTCTCGATAAGTTACGAATGATATCTGGTCCGTATGCTCATGGGGACCGGAAGGCAATAAACGGAAACCGCGGCTGTAAATTATGCCTCATTATAAATAACAATCTCTTTTGGACAATCAAAGTGTTGCCAACTTTGGTTCTAGAATTGGACGCAGACCTTCCCATCATGTTGCGCTGGATGCGCCACATGACTGATATTATCAAGCACTGTCACTTAATGAAAGGTCGAGCTTGAAACGCTGACGCACTTGTGTCACTTCGCTAACGTTTCTGGATTCTACACCTCCCATCGTTATTATAAGCTTCACGGGTAAATGTTTTCTTGACAGCGTCAAAATGAATCAGCTAGCAAACAGCCTATCTCCCCATGCGTTCATATGAGAATGCATGCAAGTTGGCACCATAGTTCACTGGTTGGTTTGTATTGTTTCGGCCCGGTCAGGATGAAGAGAGCCCGAACAACTGGAAAACGTGTGATTGCACATTAAAGTGTTCAATGTCCCTGGATGTCCATCAATTTTTGGAATAGCCCATGAGCGCAGACTCATTTATGATACCGCGCCCTGTTTGTCGAAAGATGTACGCCAGTCGACGATTTTTTGGACACTGGTTCAAAAGTTTTACGTGCCAACGCGTAGGTTCAACGTTGGAGTGAGAAGCCAGCCCAGCACGATGTGAATGCTGAACTGCTACGAAGAAACCAACTGAAATTTCTGTCCGCTGCATGTCGGTCACAAAGACGAAGTGCGGGAGTGGCCGATGAGGTCTGTTTGGTGAACTCTGAAGGCATGGAGGAGCCGCCTAATGTTGATACTATGTTGAAATTAGTAGTTGAAGTAGAAAAAATACTAAATGAGCGTCCCGCTCTATTGTTGATCATTAATAACAATGAATTCTTTTGTTTACACCCAATAACCTATTACTTTTCAGGGAAATTGACGAGATTGAATTCAGGGAAAACCTCACCGATATCCTGCGTCATGGGAGTGGCCAATCATACGGCATCAGTATTTTGGAGCGGTGGATGCTGCAGTGTCTGTCAACTCCACGCGCTCCACAAAAGCAGCTGATATCAGGAATACGACCTTGAGGTAGGCTGTTTTACTGACAACAGCCGATTTAACTATGAGAAACCTCTAGAGGAACGGCTTGATAGCGCAGTGTTTCGGCTGTTCGAACGCAGTGATCCTTACTGCTGTTGTGCAAATTAAATCAAAGATTTTGTTGTATGGTGTGCGCTTACCGCTTCTTCTGAAGGTTTTCCCGAATGAATAGCCTAGTGGAGAGAACGATATCAATCTCGTTTTACTACTCAGATTAACCGTGGCTTTATCCAAGCGGCAGATCGCCCGAAGTTGATTAACTGTGGTTCACCATTCTTTAGGGATTGCCGGAGGTGGGATCCACAGCGAAGAAATTTCATCCGGCTTCCGTTTCAAAAACTGTCTCCAGTTACTTTTGATACCTCCATTTTTTGCTTAACCCCTTTTCAACTAATTTCTTCTCTTAAGATGGCAGTTCACCAATTTAGCAGTTTATACTTCTCGTTGGTCTAGCGGAAAGAGGGTGATTTATTTCCTTTGCCGGTGTGCGTCACACGAGTTGTACCTTTGATCCTGCACTTGATTTTTGGAGTGGACTTTTATCACAACTTTGCGGGAGCAATATTCTGCAACCATACTTGATGAGCCATGTCTTGATATGATTAACGACTCACTGTGGCTGTCAGTGTCAGCTGGATCTTGTGAGATACTCTTAGGATGCGTCTACAAACCACCTAACGCCACTCATGGCGACATGACTAACCTTATTAATGGACTGAATTATGTATCGACTTTGCCTTCACAGTACAAAATAATTGGTGGAGATTTCAACATGCCAAATATCTCTTGGACATCTTTCACTTCCCCTACAAATCAAGCAGAGTTTCTTGCATGTGTCCAAATAAACGGATGGCGCCAACACGTTTTGGCACCTACCACACTTTAGATCTCATTTTTACAACAGGCATCTCCTCTGCTACTGTGTCTGTCCTAGAACAGTTTCCAGGAAGTGATCACAATGTGGTCAATTTCATGTTTGACCTGAAAGCTGTAAAAATGTCGAAAATCATATTATCGCCAAATTAAATTCATCGACTGGAACATGTTCACCACTCTATTGAGATCCTTGAGGTGGAATACATTCTTTCTGACCTCTGACCCTAGTGCTGCAACTGAAGTTTTTAATGAACATTTCAGGTTTTGCATGAACATTTTGGCCCCGTTAAGATCAAAACGCCGTAATGTGTGGGGTAGAGGCGGGATTCTCAATCCAAAGGAGCAAGATAAGCTCAAAAGTCTTAAATCACGGCACCGAAAAACACAAGATTTCTCCCTTATTATGCAGATGCACAAAATGTTTAACACGATAGAATATAGAACCAAAATGCTCCACCTAAATGAGGAAAAACATGCGCTTAACGGCAAAAAGAAGAGCTCGGAGTTGATGCAGTTGTTGAGACGCAGGAACTATGAGAGAGACCCTATTATCTCAGTAGTAACACTAGAGAACAAAACTTCCATAGATGATCCTGTTACAATCTGTGAGGTCTTTAATTCCTATTTTGCTGCTTCCTTCAACATTGAAGGAAATATATTGCCTCCACCTCTCCCTGTTAACACAAGTATGTTCCTAAGTCATGTTCCTGTTGATGCAGTGAAAATACGCTCTCAGTTAGCCATTATCAAACCTTCTTATATTCCTGATCCTGATGGTATTCACCCTGTTGCTCTCAAACACGGAGGGAAGACATTCCTCTACTTTTGCTTAATATTTATATACTTTCTTTAACATTAGGCTCCTTCCCTTCCCAATGGAAAAATTCTATAATAATCCCCCGCTATAAAAGTGGCTCGCGACAAGATATCAACAATTATCGTCCCATTAACCATACTTCAAGTTGTTCACGGTGTGTTGGGAAAGGATAATAAAATGTTGCATGGTTGAATTCTTATTATCACAAAACCTTATAAACCACTCCCAGCATGGGTTCCTCAGCAAACGTTCGTGCATGACGTGCCAGCTGGAATTTCTTAACCATGTTACAAAATCTGCTGATTCAGGGAATGCAATTATTATTATACTTTTGGATATGCAAAAGGCTTTTGATCGTGTGCCTCATAGGCGTCTTCTGATCAAAATGGCATCTTTTGGTATACGTGATCCATTGCTTAGCTGGTTTGCTTCATACCTTGTAGACCGCACACAAACAGTGAAAATCGGAGATAACAGCTCAACACCCAGACCAGTCACTAGTGGAGTGATTCAAGGAAGCGTCCTGGGACCGTTACTCTTTCTTATGTATATAGACGACATATGTCAAGTTATCAAGCATGGCAAACTATTCCTATTCGCTGATGACATCAAACTTGTCTACACTGTTCCTCCTGGCGATCTCACTTCTTGTTTAGGAAATATACGGAAGGACTTCATGTCATTAGAGTCTTGGTGTCAAACTTGGCTGATGAAATTTTCAGCCAGCAAATCCACCATCGTTGCGCATGGTTGCCATATACCAGAGGACTTTATAAAGCTGGATGGCCATAGCATTCCACTTCAACTCAGTCCGAGACCTGGGTATACGTTACTCAAACTCATTCAATTTCTCAGAACATATATCTTTCCTAGTAGGTAAAACTAGACGAACGATTGGTTACATTAAGCATTCATTCTTCCTTCCTGCAGCTCGACTACACCTTTATAAACTATGCGTACGACCCCAACTTGAGTACTGCACGTTCATATATTGTCACCTGCGCAAGTCTGATAGGCTAGCTCTGGAAAGTCTCCAACGTGCATTCACAAAAGGTTTACTAGGTTATCCGTCTTCTCTGAACTACAGAGAACGCTGCCAAACGCTTGCACTCGATCCACTTTGGCTACGGCGACTCAAGCTGAACCTTGCACTTCTGTATAATCTAGTTCATGGCAATACATTTACCGACAACTTCGAGATTCGCTTACAACATAGCTCAATGTACAACCTCAGGAACAAAAAATATACATTGACAGCTTTTAAATCCCGTAAAAAGCTGCGTTCAAATTTTTCCTAGTGAAATATTCCTACATTTGGAATAAACTTCCACATGCAATTAGAGCCAGTAAGAATATACACCAATTCAAACGAAGCTTAGAAACCTTCCTGACATTACCGAACGTCATGTCCATTTTCAAACTCTGCCTGCATGAAGACGATATTTTTGAAAACGGACCTAATAACATCTGAGTGGAAACCCTGCGTCGCGTGATACAACGTCTCGTACACTTCGAGCAGATCAAAGTTATCAATTTCACCATCGGATGTGATTATCTAGATACCGAAGCTTATTACTTCATACTTAATGATAACCAACTGTGTATGGTTATTGATCATTATGCAAAAGCTGTGCACGCTAAAACTGTTTGGAAAAAGTACACTTAGCCTGTTCGCCTCATATGGTTACATTCAAATCTCGCGTTACCACCCATACTTCCTATCCTCATGGATCACCTGGCAATCTTTCTATCTTTTTAAACATTCTTTCCATTCCATATCTCGGACGTGTATACCAAATCGACATCAGAATTCGGCTGTAATCATATACTAGAAAGGGCTGTTAATCAATCTCTTTCCGCGTTATACGATAACAATTGTTCGCTAGTGCCATATATTTTATTAGCTAACACGAAATTATAAATTTTATATAAAAGGTTTGGCCAGAAAATCACATATTCCATTATTCGTCATACTTCACATGACATTTTACGTTTTCCGTTTATCACGTAATTTCGCTTTTCATTCCTGATTCCACAACTACATCTGACGCGAGAAAACATTCCACCACGTCCGGACACTCAAAATCCCGTATTGGTTGGACAATTCGCGAGGTCTGCGAAATTCCGTCGATTTTGAGGACATAACGAAGTCCAGTTCAGAGGACCGCCCATTTCTTCGCAAAAGTACAGGCTTTCCTATCTTCCCTCATCGCAACAAAGTTTTCTGCATATTTTTCCGGAACCATCTACATCAAATAATGGCGAAATCTTCGACCGGTCATTTTCTCCATCCTCAGATAACCGATTTCTGGCATGACCTTGACCATTAGGTCAGTGGTAACCTTGTGAAGCAAAAATTGATGTAACTACTCAGCATTTTCATCGAACATTGAAGAATTTGGAAACTATCGTTTTAGACGCGTGTGTCCCAGATGCTTTTTATAAACTTGGATTTTTCTCTCTTACTATGTCTGTTTCGTTATATTATTCGCGAAACTGGTGTATTGTACAATTATTAATTATGTGTATGGTGTGCATTTATGCATGTAGCGTTACAATGTGTACATTGATCACGCTCATCTGAGCGTGTTTCTCACAGATGCGTTGAGAAATATACCATTATTATCATTATTAATAATATTATAAACTGCCTAATGTTTTTTCTGTCTTATCAGTCAATTTTATGCAAACGGCATCGCAGTTCATCATGCTGACTGTGAGAGTTGGGGAGTGGAGATGTCTTGCACCTTTTGTTCGTTGCCAAATGGTGCGGTAGAATATTCGATCCAATCTTGTCCTGAACCTCGTGATTGCTGTTTGTCTTTATGCTTGTGGAAGGCTTGACGTTGAGCGCTCATAAATGAACATGTCCAGCGAGTGACCTTCAAAGTGGTTGATGGCTGGCGGTCCTTTTACGAGTCTCGTCTGAAAATTCCTGGTCTCCACTGACCTGAGTTTCGGGGATTCCAGGGTAACTTAATAATTTCACACTTTTTTCGGTGCTGGACTTGCACAAAAGTTCTTAATCTCAGTTGGTGAAAGCTGTCGGAGAGTTCTCAGCAAGGAACCATGCAAACTAAAACACAGTCTATTTCATCCGCACATCAGTGGCCGACTGCCTCGTTCTTTTGGATGCACAGGCCCCTTATCTAGTAGTGCTATTGGAGTTTCAGAAATTCTGCGCATGTGACAACGAAACTTTCCCGTGTGGATAGCCTGGTAGACAGCAGCTGAGGTACTATCGAGCGTCATGGACATGCGAGCTCATACTGCCGTCAACATGACAGGCTCCCAAGGTGACGTACGAATTGAAAGCGGTTTTTAAGCAGTTACCGGAGTTTTGTGGGCAATGTACAGACAAACTCCGGGAGTGTAAGAATTTTACACATTGAAGTATATCAGGATGAGGTTCCTATGTGTAACGCTTCACTCGTTGTCCTCAGCTGTGCAGGGGTCAGAACAGAGGGGGTGGAAGCTTCTCGAAATATCAACATGGAGCAATCCAACAGTGTGAAACACGGAAAGTACCCACAGTAAGAAGTGAAGAAAGGGAAGCTGATGCGCATAACCCCACAGTAGTTTGTGACCTTGAGATAGATGCTAAAACGCTGATAGGTTTATGTTGAACTGCGTGTCCCCACTCAAAGTACGAGACGGTGTAAAAAGTGGCAGTCGTGAAAGAGGCTGGATTGAATAAACTGAATGAAGAAATGCAAGAGAAAGGGACAAAAGAATGCACTGGATAAGTGGAACATAGAATGAAGATGAAGGAAACTTGAGAGGCCAGGGAGTTTGATTACGAGCACTTGTGTGAAACTGAGCGTTCAACTAGAAAGATCAATCAAATTCCATAGCCAAAGGCAGTGCATGTGAAAGCCAATTTAGGTTTCAATATTAGGTGAGCTACTACCCTCCGCGGAAAGATAAGCAACGTCATCTGGGGAGTCTCTGATCCCAGGACGACAAAATGCTGTCTTCCCTGCTTCAAACTCGTCTCGTTAACCACCTAGTAACCCTTGTATGTTGTGGACTATAGAGGTAAAGTGACAGTGGCAGCGGATGGTTCAGCAAGATGGAAAAATGATTCCAGTCTCATCGGGAGTGATTTGAAGACCGAGGCGGTGCAGTGCAATAATGAGTTGGTGGAGCCGATACGTTTGCTGGTGGTACTAGCGAAAGGTAAGATGAGGAAAGTTTATTCACACTGTGGAAAATTAGCAGGAAATATTCGCGGTTAAATTGCCCAGTTCAACTCGAATAAAGTAACCAAACAAACGCTGGCAACAAGTCGTAGTAGCCATGAACGCAATCGAACTGAAATCTCACAGAAGGGCCGTGGACGAAACATGGTCAAAAAGTCAAAATGCACGAAATAGCATGAAGATTTTCCTCATCCATGGTTGTGCCGGCTGGGTGATTCGCGTAGATGAGACCATATGCGAAGGAGGTGGTTCACTTCTCGCCCAACCAGACGCGTCAAATTGACAAGTGAGCCGGACATTTCTAGGAAACTGGTTAGCTTACTTAACCGGTCCGCTTTGGCGACGGAACACGAATGGCCAATCAGCGCATTCTACACGGCTCTCTGTCGAAAGCGGAAGAGGTCCAGGAGCGTAGGTTTTTGAAGCGTACCAAGGCCCATGAGCCGAACTTTCTCTGTCAACTTTTCGAGGCTGATGGGGAGAAGTTGATAACGGAGCTGGAGAAACTTCGTCAGACGGTTTGAGAAATCCTAGAGACAATGTATGATTGGTGATTGTCAAAAATGCCTCCTGTTTTTAAAGCGGGGGCCCGGAGTCCACACAGTAACCACAAACATAAGTTTAGCGTTTGTCACGTCCAAACCATCTAACGCCTCATATTACGTTACTTTACCTGACGTGAACTGCTTGAAAAACAGGCAAAACTGAGATATAATCATGAACATATTGATCACATTTTTCTGTGCGGTAGGTCCTGGATCATCGGCACTGTTACAAACAGTGGACAGTAGTAGTTTTTGGGCTCAAGAGCTACGTTCAATTCAGTTGCCCGTAGCCTCCTTTGTTTTCACAGTGGAGTTACAGCGAACTGTGCAAGAGGAATGCACGCTGATACTGTAAGCAGAGCGACGTTCTAAGACGTGATCTGGGTGTTGGTAAATTCTAGCGATGTTGGTCAGGGACGTCCGATCTCGTCTTTTTGTTTAACTTTGTCACCAAGGTCGTCTTGGAAGGTGCATTTAAAGGATGCAGAGTCAAATGTTCACTATATTCGTTGGGCTGAGTTGACACACATAAAGTATGAAGATGACATTGTCTTACTCAGCCCTCCAGTTGAGGACGTGCACACTATAATGAACAAGGGGAATTATCGAGTTGGTTCGTACAAGAGGTGCTTCACACCTTCAAAATGCGAAGTGCTGTTCCTAGAATGGATCTTATCCACTACCATGTCTTTCATTGCAAATGATCCACTTGAGACTGTAGACACCTTCACATGCTTAGGCGGCACTACTCTGGCAGCCTATAATGTTGCTGATAAGATATCATCAAGGAACGCAAAAGCGGGCGTTACCAACCCGCGCCATCTGTGACGTCAAAGATTCTATTCGTTATTGCTGAAGGAAAGGGGATGCAATGACATTGTGCGTTCTATTTTCCACTATGGCACAGAAGTGTGGCGTGAGTGAGACGAAAAAACCACCAACAAATTCGTATTGCCCGACCGTCGTTGTCTCCGTCCATTAGCTAACATCAGGCAGACTGATCGCGTGAGCAACACGGTTGTTTGCTGACGCGTATTCCAGAACGGTCGGAATGCGCGAGTAGTCGGTTAGCCAGTCAAGCTTCACACCCTGCGATACTTGGATCAATTATTCCGCATAGCGCCTGAACGCTTATTATACCGGGCGTTATGAACTGAGACCACAGACATTTGCATTGAACCGTATGGTGGTCAAACAACATCGTGGTCACGAACTATAATGTCCCAGATTGCTGTATGAGATGACGCTTCGCAGTGGCATTCATTTCGACCAGAACTACCGATCATAAACGTTCCCGTGAGGGGTAGAGGGATTAAATCATTGATGTACATGGATCCATTTAATTTCTAGCCTCTTCGCCTTTTCATGTTTTTGATTTCAACCTTACTAGTGACGCCTTCTAGAATGTCACACGTCACTGTTGAAATGATTAGCGGCCCAAACCACAGTACCTTCTAGGCGGGTTCAAGGCCATTATAGCGACGATACAGAATTTTAACGTGCGGTTCCGAAAATATCCACGAGAAACCCGACGGCAGGCTAGATCAATTTAAGTAAATTCAAGGATTATATATTGTAATTATTATTATGATAGGAAAAATGTAATAGGCGACCAGCAAAAGAAGCGTAATAGTTGTGAGCAAGTTCGAAGTCTGCGGTAAAATTAACACCAACAGTAGTTCGATCTCAAGCTGGAGTATGACATTAGTGTGCTGCTTGCAAAAACGTCTAAAACGTTAGTCATGGCCACACTATGAGAACTTGTCAGAACTCGATCATCGTAGAATTGTGCCGATTCTAATTGTTTCTGACGAGGGCAAAATGTGGGAACAAATCTGGGACTGAGCCATTAATATGCCATTTTGTATGCTTTTACGCACGCTGTTAAATCGCTCCTGGCGATTCAGGGTAATTCACTCAGTAACGCGTATTCGACAATTCCAATAACGCTTATTCAGACGGTCGGGTTAACGGGACTATCTTCCAAGTCCAAAAACGTCAGAAAAGGCGATCGAAAGGATTGGAATTTATACGGTACTGTTTAATAAAATTACAACAAAGGTACTATCTCACCTTGAATGTGAATCAACCGGGTACACAAATTATCCAGCAAAGGAGTACAAAATGGAGCAGCTAAGCACGTGTTCACAAACGGCCACCAGTCAACGGGAAATGACCTCATTAAAACAATCGGGTACAGATGAAGATGAGAACGTGTCAAACAATACCAAGAAGGAAGTTTTAACAGATAAACAATGATAGTTATAAAAGGTAAGAAAGTAAACATTTTATGTGCAGTTATGGTACAAAATACGTCATGATTGTTTACTGCACACAATAAAGACAACTAAAGGCAAATTAAGGATCGGCCCTTTACAAACAAACCAAACATACCTCAACGGATTCATCGTTCCGCATCATACCAGACAAAAGACGACAAACGTACCAGACGAACTTCAACAGATCCAACACAAACCCTTAACTTTCTAAACGCTCCCCAAACGTTTAAACTTCTCATCGACGATGACGATCGGGGTCTGGATTTCGTCCACCACTATATAGACGGATTACTATTTGTTATCACTCCAGAAGAAGATGGAGAGTTTCATCTATTACATTTCATCAACAGATTAGCAACTTTCATCATAGCCGTTAATGCGGAGACGTCTGTCTTTGGTTATCCCACAATACAGAGGTTGGGAGGTCACGCAGATCAGCATGAGTCATCGATCGTTGATTGATGAGGTAAAAGTGAGTCGCAACATTTCCATTCCCGCAACGTTTGCTGGATATCCTTTGTCTCAGCGTGACATTCAGTTAGTGCTTTCATTCCGCAATGTACTAGATATATGCAGCGTTTAACATACCTGCTTCATGACCATGTAGGCGTTTATGTCCACTTGTGTGGCGGCTATCGGGAAGTTTGATCATTCTCAGGTGCATTTGTCATCGCCGTCAGGTTGCACCAGTTTAACTCACCGGCCAGTTGAGTAAAACAATCAAGTCCTCAGATGCAGCGGTCAAGTGCATCTCTTTCACGGTTCATTGATGAACGTTGGAAGCCGCTCACTTTCCTTTTCGGAAGACTGCATCAGGCTGAACCAAACCGTAGCAGGTTCGGTGGGGTGCTGTCAGCCCTCTACTGGACTGTAAGTCATTCACAACACGTCCTCGAACGTGACAAGTTTGAGCTAGTGCACGAACTACAGACAACTGCATTGCCTCTTCGTAGCCAACCCGATATATATTCGTTTCCTTAAAGTTTATGTGTAAACCTTGTGTCACGATAGCACGTTTCGCATAGACAGCGACGTTGTGGCTCATGCTTCATTGCAAGTAGCGTCATCAGGCGGTCAAGGCACGATCGGCCCGTCTTTTATGGCTAATGCACAACGTTTGGAAACCACTCTCCGCACTTCCTATTGGTGTCCAGCTTTGTTTCTTGCCGGCCGGCAGTTTGCTAGCTTCGAACAACACGAACACCGGTGACACTTCCGCCAGAAATCTGGGCTCGGTGATTGTAAAGTTTTTGAGAAGACAGTGTTGGACACACCACACAACATCGTTTACTGTGGCATTCGATAAGCTCCCTTTGATAGGCACGCTCGGCTTGACGCTCAAAATAACGTCGACCGGCTAAATCTCGTCGTCACGTATCAGCCCCGATAAGGTGACATTGTTCCACTCCCTCCCATTTCTAAAAGGTACAAGTCGGCAAAATCCACAAACGCTTAATAGCATATCCTTTCAACCGAAGGAAGTAAATCGCCTCAATCAAAGGGTCGAAGCTGTTCCAATAGCCCTCATTACTATCAAACCGTTCTCGTGAGCTGTCATCAAATGTCTGGTTGATTCGCATGGTTGCCTTGCGACTTTGAGGACCTACGGTAGCTCGCAATTTGACAGCGGTCGGTTCGTGGAAATATTTCACTGCTTAAAATGCCACCACCCTCGCTCTATGGCCAGTTATCTACTGCGGATTAGATGAATTTCATTTTTATCGATGGATGGAGGCGGCGCTCAATATGGATGATCATATCCGTCGGACAGAAGCCCCGGTAATAATCACACTGAGTATTCCTGCGCCCCACAAACTTGAGCCTCATTGTTGTAGTTTCGAGCCACTTTACAACCAACTGCGCCCTCCATTCGGGGGATTATTCCTCCACTTCCACGTACATCTCTAGATACGGTTGCGCACCTTACCGAACAGCTCGCCATAAAAGTGCGTCCTCATCCCTCGATCGACCCTTGGGAAAAATACAGATTTCTACCATAAAAATCCCTCAGTGTAGAAGACCTCACTAGATACTAACCAACAGTGGATTTTACGGATGACAGATCGGAGAATGTGGGAATGAAGCTTTGACCACGAGAGGGCACAGTGAACTCAAAAGTCGGAAGAACAATGCATCGACTATTGTATCGTTTACCAACGATTCAAGGTCACAGAGAGTTATGCGGAATCTGGCGATTCAACCAAATGTTTCTCAATACACGACCGCCTAAAAGATTATTTTTCTTCGAGGCAGCTGCTGAGGAGGCGCCTGTAGAAACGGGATTTGATGCGGCACGCAAATGTGAAAAATCCTCACATATTCAACAGAGTTTTTCCGTACAACGAAATGGACAACCAAAAATCGATCAGTAATGGAGGACAGTTAGGCGGAATCGGTTCCCCCTAATCAAATGGTAATTGGTTGATTCGGGGTAAAACGTTACTTGCGGTTTGGTTAATAACAGTCATGGGTTATCGAATAAAAAATATGATGGGAACATATCTAAATTTGGCAAACTGTAATTTCAAAATGCTCAGACTGATTACCTGCAGTGGTGGTAGTAGCTAAAATAATAATGAAGATGATTAATGCAGATTATTTAACCAAGATAATAAAAGGTCAAGTCACCATCCAACACTAGTCAAACAGACACATGAGGCTCGAGAAACCTAACACAGGCCACTAAGCGAAATTTCATTAATACCGCAAAGAATTCCAAAATTCGAACGTTTCACAAATGATTCGATCAGCGTTGGGTTTTCGGCGTATCAGCCGCGTGCCTACTAATCCATCAGCTACCCTACCGCTGTTAATGATCCCACCAGCAACTTTGGTGAACCCA
>LOND01007939.1:7991-20084 GCA_014220965.1 Paragonimus kellicotti | reverse complement strand
CAGTGAGGGCTGTGTTACTATACGGCAGCGAAACCGGCCGCTCAGGGTAGAGGACGTGAACCGTCTTTAGGTATTTGACCACCGACGTCTGCGTTCGATCGCTCGTATCGAGTGGCACCAGCGAGTAAGCAACGAGGAGATAAGGAAGCGGATACTGGGTGGTGATCGTCAATCGAGTTTTTGTTCGACCTTTACAGTTCCACATACTTAGATGGCTAGAACATACTAATAAGAAAACAAGCTAGTCGTCTGCCACATTGCACACTCTTTCCCGACGCTGTTGCCGACTGGCGTAAGGTACGAAATAGATAGATTATGACCTACCGTGAAGAAATGAAATCGTTCACCAAAGGGTTGTCCACTGTGGGTCAGGTCCGTCTACTGAGCTGGAGACCTCCCGATTCACGCAGTAGGTGGTTGGAGACGTTAGATGAGGAGATTGTCCGATCGAGCTCAATGGTATGAATGTTGTCGTCGTTTGGCTGGATTGTCTGTGAAGTAAGTTCACTTAATGGCGCGAGGCAGTCAAAGCTATCTTGCTGCTGACGCCCTACTCTCATTTATAACTCTGTAGTTTGTTTGCTAGGCGTAGGCACCTTAATGCTGAATGCTTGAATATAGACGACGTTGTTTTTAGTTGTCGGGTCCCTTCCTTTTCTCTTCCCTTGCTTTTCTATTCATGGCTATAGCACTTAAGCATCAATGAGAACCACTGTTGTATTACTATCTACGATGATGATGGTGATCATGTACGCCATACGGACACCACGCCAGGCGAACAGAATACTGTCCAGAAACCCCCGTGCTCTCGTTGGAGCTATTTAAATTCCGCTCCTGGCGGAATAACATACGCCATATATCAGTAATGTGCTTATGGGGCATTTTATTGGAGACTCGACTGTCAACCGTGACCCCACCGCGCTTTGGTGGTACTACCGCTGATTGTCCGCGAATACTTATTCACCGGGAGAATCCGCTCATTTTGCAAGTAGCCCTCACGTGGAAGGCCGTCCACCTATCCGCAGCCCGGTGGCGTTGAGCTGGCCCACTTGTTTACCCGGGTATCGAGTAATGTCGTATTCTTCTTTTTCCACCAAAGGATATGTGCTTCAATCAACTGTGATAACCACGACCTTCTCTAATTCTTTTTTAAGTAGGTGTCGCCTGCCTGGATGGGGTCCTCGTGATCACTCAAACCGCTGGTTAGAGACGCTATCCGAGATGGCGATGTGTCGCAGTCAATGGCGTACCTGCATCCATACCGTTTTTAGTACTTTTGCCTATTCTTTTTCGAAAATTAATTTTCGACTGTCTTAGAAGCATCTTCTAGGATATTCCACGTCACTGTTGAGGTGAGCGGCAGCCCGAGCCACAGTACCTTTGGTCAGGCTCATGGCTGATATGATGATGATGATGATGATGATGATGATGATCGCCTAGCAAACAAACTACAGAGTTATAAATGAGAGTAGGGCGTCAGCAGCAAGATAGCTTTGACTGCCTCGCGCCATTAAGTGAACTTACTTCACAGACAATCCAGCCAAACGACGACAACATTCACGCCACTGAGTTCGACTAGCGTACATACATTTCCGGTATCCGCCAACCACGGATAAATCCTGAGGAAGTCGTACAGATGATCGTCGTAATCGCCGGTTTCAATGAGTAGATCAAATGTGCAGATACCTTCAATGGCTGAACTTCATTTTGACCACCGGTGCCCCGAAGCAGGAAGGCTTGACCATCTTGCACTCCCCGACTGAACAGATCTACTACACCAGATCCACCTTCCTTGGTAACTCCTCGAAATACTGCGCTCTTTCTGTCACAATCTGAAGTAGAGTTCGTTGGGCATCCGGAATGGATTCCGTTCGAAGGACATATGAACCGAACAACTACTGATCACCGGCCCCTCAAGAACTGTGAATTTCATACCTCGCTACGCTGGTTTGTGCGCTGGGTTTATTTTGGACCAAAAGTTCCAGGCAGTGCACTCAAGTCAACCTCTATCTTCAGCTTGGGCAAACGGGAAGTATTCTGCCTCTATAATTATGAACTCCCCAACCTGCAACAAATACTGATTTTGATTTATGTCTCTAACATAACACTTTAGCCAAGGTGTCAGCCGCCGGCTTCACTTCCATCTCACATTCTATTACACCACATCAGTCTGTTTCGATTGATATTCTTTCACCAAATGGTTCTTAACCTGGTAACCCCCAATCTCCTTTTTGGGCACAATAAAACCTCGCTTCATTTTCCGTTAGCGACCGAGGTCACAGTCGGAATGATAATGTGCCAAACACTGAAGTGATAGCTTTGTCTGACCGATACAAACTCCTACCAGTCCCCAGAACATAAGTTAAGCTTGCCACCCTCAATGTTAGAACACTTATATGCGAGTAGGTCAACAGACGACCCATGCATGTACTTTGGAGACCCTCGCCATCGATATACGTCGTCTTGCTGAAACACGGCTTAGGGATTCTGACCCGTTGCTACAACTTCAATCTTCGTCGGCCGCACACTACGCGTGTACAATGTGTGCTTATCCGGAGACTCTACAGCCTAAGTGTTATGTACTTGTATGTTCTCATTCGTCTACATTATTCATCGCTCATCACGTTCTCTATTTTGCATTGCAGCTATATGGCTTGTTTACAAGTTGAATAAAGCCTATCGTTCTGGCAACTCACATTCTCTCTTAGTAACAGTCTGTTGAACGTACACTTCGAATCATCACAATTTATTCAACTTGTAAAATGGTTGATCGTATCTTGCGTCCTGATCGTTTCGACGCCGACCCTCATTCGCCTACTGCAACTGATCAGTGGCTTCACTGGCGGAAGACATTCGAGAACTTCCTTTCTGCTGCAAAATCGCTTGAAATAGACGCTTTGTCTACTCTCGTTAATTATGTCAGTTCATCTGTATACAAACACATCGCGGAATGTGACTCCTACAAAACAGCCATGTGTACACTCCAGAATCTCTACATTCAACCAAAAAATACAATTTTTGCTCGGACATGTCCTATCCACTGCTAAGCAAGAGAACGGGCAAAGTCTGAGCGAATTCCTTCAGAAACTCAAAACGTTGGCCTCGGACTGTGATTTCCAAGCAGTCTCTGCTGAATTGTATCGTGAAGAATTTATTCGTGATTCATTCATTCGTGGTTTGAACTCTCATTCTATTCGTCAGCGACTACTCGAATATAAATCCTTGGACCTCACTTCAGCCTTCGATGTAGCTAGACAATTGGAACTAGCCCAACAGCAATCACTCTCTTACAATCAACAACTCTCCTGCACCATGTCCCCACAAGCTATTGAGTACCCTCAAACGCTCGTCCCAAAGGCATATGACATCGAATGTACGGCAGCCACAGGCAACTTTCCAAAACAGAACGGCTCTTGTGTTATTTTTGTGGATTACGTCAGCATCTGCGAAGGCAGTGCCCAGCTCGTGATGCTATCTGCAAACGCTGTGGGAAGGAAGGGCATCATCATATTATCATAGCAGCCATGAGCCTGACCAAAGGTACTGTGGCTCGGGCTGCCGCTCACCTCAACAGTGACGTGGAATATCCTAGAAGAAAACGTTACTAAAAAGGTTGAAAATTAATAAAAGTCTAAGCAAAAGAACTAGAAATGGTATGGATGCAGGTACGCCATTGACTGCGACACGCCGCCATCTCGGATAGCGTCTCTAACCAGCGGTTTGAGTGATCACGAGGACCCCATCCAGGCAGGCGACACCTACCCACTTTACTCAGTGGAGCAGTCAGGGTTCTTCATATTTCGTGACCACGTTGTTGCTTGACCACCATGTGGTTTCACCCAACTGTTGGTGGTCTCAGTATATAATGCCCGGTACGGTAAACGATCAGCTGGCATGCGGAGTACGTGACCTAACCATCGCAGGCTGTGCAACGTGAGTAGTTGACCGATTGATCGCGCATCCCGAGCGTTCCGGAATACGCGCCGGCGAACTGCCGCATTGCTCACGCGATCAGTCCACTTAATGTGGGCTATTTGGCGGAGACAACGATGGTCAAATACAGCAAGCTTGTTGATATCTTCCTTGCGAACAGGCCACGTTTCCGAACCATAGAGCAAAACAGAACACAAGCATTATATACTCTTCCTTTCAGCGACAATCGAACGTCTTTTCGACGCCACAGATGACGCAGGTTGGCAAAGGCAACTCGTGCCTTTGCTATCCTCGTTGATATCTCATCAGCAATATTACAAGCTGACGAGATAGTGCTACCCAAGTATGTGAAACTGTCCACAGTCTCGAGCGGATTACCTGCAATAAAGAAAGTAGGAGTGGAAATGCCCCAGTCTTGAAGTAACACTTTGCACTTTGAAGGTGCGAAGCGCATTCCATACAAACCAGCCCGGTCACTCACCTTGTTCAGCATGGATCTGCATGTCTTCGGCAGAGAGACCTAAATAAGACAATGTCGTCCGCATACTCCAGATCGGTCAACCGAGCGCCAGGAAGAAGCTCAACACCAAGTTCACTGGACTCCTCAAGCGCACCCTCCAGAATGTCGTCCATGACAAAATTGAACAAGGAGGAAATCGGACACCCTTGACGAACACCACTAGAAGTGATGAACGCCCGAGACAGTTGTCCATAAACTCTCACCCTGCTTGCAGAGTGAGCATACAGTGATCTCAACAGATTCACGTATTTCCCTGGTACTCCGAAGAAGACAGTTCCAGAGAACGTTACGAGCAACTGAATCGAAAGCAGCCTTCAGGTCCAGAAAGACCACGACCGTCGGCTGCCTATAAGAGTGCCGATGTTCCAAGATCCTGTGGTCAACGTATGCTCGACCGGATCGGAATCCTGCCTGTTCTTCACGTATCTGACTTTCTCTGGGCTTAGTGAGCCGACGTAAAATGAGGCCAGTGAGTAACTTGGAAGCAACAGATACCAAACTGATGCCTCTGTGGTTGTCACATAGACTTCGGGCCCCTTTTTGAAAACGGGAATTACTGTTGACAAGCACCAATCGCGAGGTACCTCTTCAGTCTCCCAAATCGTCTGGAGGAGTTTAGTCAGTTCTGATATCAACCTCTCCCCGCCATCCTTGAAAAGAGAAGGAGAGATGAGGTCTGGTCCTAGAGCCTTATAACGCTCTAGGACCAGTTCTGTTTTCGACGGAGGGCCGTCAGGAATGCAGTAACTGACCACTTGGATCCCGACGTCTACATGGTCTGGTTGAGGCCAGCTGAACTGTTCTTCAAAATGTTCAGCCCATCTGTTAAGTCGGCGCGATTGATTGGTGATAAGTGAACCATCTTTTTCACATATGGTCTCACTTACACCGACTCGACGACCAGTACAACCACGGATCAGGGAAAAAGCCTTCTGCAATTTCCAGATAAAAAGGCCCTTTCCATCTCTTTCGACTGTTCGACCAAGTAGTGCTCACGGTCTTTGCGCAAGCTTTTAGTCAGCTTGCGTTTAAGTTCTCGACGGTCGTCATCATATTCAGAACCAGGTGGGATCGAGCGACGCTTGTTCATGAGGTTTATCGACGTGATGGAAATCCAGTTCTGTCGCAACTGAACAGCTCCTTCGGAACATACCTATTCACAGCATGTTGCTGCGGCGATTTGTTCCCAGTGTTCGTTAGGATCTCTCACCTGACTCGAACTGGGCAACTTGTTCACCAACGCCTTCTGGTAAGCGTTCTTTACACCCTCATCGCTCGAATGCCAGTTAATTACTTTGCATTTACGAGCGTATGTCCTCTGAGCAAATGACAAAACAAAACGGGCACGCACAACAGCATGGTCCGAGTCCAGGTGGTTGCTCCAAAAGGCACGACAGTCCTTAACAGAGTGGCGCCACCTGTAACTGACTGCTATATGATCCAACTGTGTCCACGGCTGAGAAGCACACGGAGGTCTCCATGTAAGTGTTTTTTCCTGTGTTGGAATGCGTGCTCGAAATATGGAGACCATGGGATGCACACAGCTGCAGCAGTCTGTCGCCATTGTCAGTGCGTTGTGCCCGGACACCAAACATACCTCCCAGCCGCTTCTCGTCCGGGGAAAGCCGACCAAGCTGGGCATTCAAATCGCCCGCTAGTATGATGATGTCTGAGTGTTTAGTTTGCTTCAGAAGGTCAACGAGGGCGTCATAGAACGCATCCTTGGTATCATCCGAACAGCTGCCGATATAATGAATACACAACGTCTTTCTGATTTGCGTCGACAGACTTTTACCGATGTATTGAGTCTGACAGCGCACAAGCGACTGTTCACTGGGATCCAATCGAGCAAACATTGCTCTGCTCTGGAACTCAGTGCGATTCCCACTCCAGCTTGACCGCGAGATTCAGCTTCGGCGTCACCAGAAACCCTGAGAGAGAAGCGCTTGAATCGACAGTTATCTAGAGGTGAGCTCAAATGGATAACGGTGCTAGAATCGTAGACTCGCGTCTCCGACACGCAGCACACATCAAGCTCCAGACTTGAGAGAGTACTAGCCAGAGCAGCTTGCTGACCGACTTGTCGGAGAGTGCGGACATTGAAGGCGCCAATGTTTACCGGTTGTCTTGTCCCTAGAAAACAATAATCGCCCGAAGGCACATGGAAGGCTGAAGAAATGGGGAGTAAAACAGTAGGAGAAAGTCGTATTGGGTTAGTAATGTCACTGTCGGGAGAGCGATAACTTCTGATACTTCCCGGTCGTTTATGCCGCGGAAGGGGGTTGACTTGAGGGACCCCACCCGAGTCTCTGACTCAAAAGTCTGACCTGCGAGACAACAGGATACAGGGTTTTCTTGGGGACCCCACCCGGAGCCAATGACTCAAAAGTCTGGTTCACTTGGCAAGGTGGGGCTTGCCGGCAAACTGTCGTAAACTGGTAAAAAGAGAGGCGGTCCATTGTACAGCACTGCCAGTACTATCAACCGTGAATGTGAGCGGTCCAAGCTCAAATCCACGACCTGAAGACACTTTATACGTCTCTCATCTTCGTGTATGCCTTTCGATCTCCACGTGAAACAGATATCCACATTCGCTTTCTCTCAAAACTGGAACAGGACCTTGATGTCAATCTGCGAGTGTAGACAACAGTGCCAACGCAAGCTGAACCTCAAACATGACACCACAATGATGGAACGTGGGCTCTCGCCAATAGCTCCCAAAAACACGCATGCTTGGCAGTGAGGGGCTTGCCTAGCCCGAGGGCGCAGTGAATAAGACATTGATGTCTGATTCTGAGCACTGCTGCGCGCAGTGGATGTACTCAAAGCTACATCGGGCTTTTGGGTGATAGATGTTTTTCGACCGTATTGGATAATACGCCGGCGGTCACGGTCAACCGTTGGGCGATCGGAGTGCTCTTTGTTTGAGGGTACCTTTTCTAACCCCCTTCTTCCTGATACGGAAGACAGCAGTGCCGCAACTATAAAAATAGTTCTGCTGTATGCCCATAGGATCGTGCCTCACTACCTAAGCACTCCTACGCGGTCAGTAGTGCGACATACAATCCTATGAGTGTAACTGCTTTTCGTCTGGCTGCTCCCCTTTGGCCTGTCTGACAGGGTTGAACCTGGAAGGACCGGAGTCCTAGTCAGCATAGCCCGCCGGATCAAAACAGCACACAAGCCCGACCACCTCGTCAAGGTAGCAGTATAGGTCGGGGTACGTGCAGGGAGTCGTAACAAGAGGGCATACTCAGAGCCGCAGTTATCATTCCTTCTGATCTTTTCGAATTCCTTCGAGTTCCATTTCGCTTGAAAAAGCAGCTCCTACCTGGATGACGTTTTGGTAGCCAGTTATTCAAAAAGAAAACCTCCCACTCAACTTCGGGCTTTACCAAGGCGTTTGGCCTGACGTGGCGTCACAGTTAACTCCATCAATTGTGAAGTAGGTAATACTACCATTGAGCTTCTGAGTCACCAGATTTCAGGAAACGGAATCGCTGCAACATGCCACCCATGAATGGTGTGGGGCCGAATACCTTGAAGCAATTGCGTCATTTTGGTGGTCTGACCAACTATTACGGGTGTTTCATACCTCGCTGGAAAGCAAGGTAGGGTAGCCATGCGGACAGGGGGTACCTGGGGTAAGCAAACATTGGATTTCAGAGAAATCCTTGGAGTTGTTAGAAGCCAGACGGAAGGTTCCTCCTGGTAGTTCACATAACAAGTCTAGAAGAGATATCCGTAGGAAACTGAAACGCAGTCTAAAGGCTGATCAGTTGAGCTGCGGGTGTGAAAAGAAGAAATTGTGGACAGAATGGATACCGCGCATTATGCACATATCAAGGGAAGTATTAGGTAAACTGTTCATGCTGATCCGCTGCCCTAACCTGGGTCCCAGTGCCCGACGATCGAGTCAAGTGAAGCAATCACGCGGTCAAATGGACACAAATATAGTCTGTAATCACAGTCCAGCAAGGTCTAGGCGTTGGGCTGAATTTACTTGTATGGCGTCAAATTTAGTCTGGCCTCTGCTTCTATTGTGTTGCAGCCCACAACTTGTGATTGTAACACCTGTGTCGGCTAGATTTTAGCGAACCTACCTGTGATGACCTGTAGTTCGGATGCGCCTTTCGGCTCTTAATGTTCGTTAATAGGGCTTTGCTTGCTCCAGATGATTCTCGTGCCGGCACGTTTTCAAAGAATGGTAGCACAGACTGGCTCGAGTTAGATGGCCATTGACTCGGATTGTATTCAGCTGTGGCGGTTATGACGGAGACCATCCCTCCGTGCTGGGGTCACTCGATAATAGTTCCCATATTTAAGAAAGGAGCCCGGGGCTCTTGCGAAAACCATAGAGGGATTAGTTTGACCCCAGTCATTTCAAGGGTTCTAGCATCCATTATACTTCGTCGACTCACTGCAGTTCGGGAAGTAAACATTAGGGAAGAACAGGCTGGGTTTCGCCCTGGGGGTTGTATAGATCACATTTTCACCCTTCGTCAAATTCTGGAGCAGCGTCATGTGTACCGCCGGCCAACAATCGCCGTATTCCTCGACTATAAAGGTGCGTTTGATTCGGTGGACCGATCTACACTTTTAGAGTCGCTTAAACGTAGGGGTGTACCGACTAAGTATGTGAACATACTGTCGGCGCTTTATTCCCATACTTCAGCTCAGGTTAGGGTTTACGGTGAACTGTCTGACAGTTTCAGCACCAGGAGCGGCGTACGTCAAGGCTGTCCCCTTTCACCATTTTTGTTCAATTTCGTCATAGACGAAATAATGGAGGACTGTCTGCGGCACTCAAATGATGCCGGCGTGGACCTCCTACCTGGTGAAAGACTGACTGATCTTGATTATGCTGACGATAAGCTGTTTGACAATTTTCAAGCGGCACAAACAACACTGGACGCTATTTCGCGTTCTGCTAAGTACTTCGGAATGCGCTTTGCAGCCTCAAAATGCAAAGTGCTTCTGCAAGATTGCTGTAGTCACGTAGATTTAATGTTAGATAATGAAGTCATGGAGGTTGTCGACCGGTTTGTATCTGGGAAGCTGCATCAGTGGTGGCGTCGGAGGTGTAGGGAATGAAATAGAAGCGCGTATTTCCAAGGCTAGGGTGGTGTTCGCTAATCTAAGACACCTATGGCGACAGAGAGGTATTTCTGAAGCTTAAGGGTCGTGTATATCAAACAACAGTGAGGGCCTGTATTACTTTACGGCAGCGAAACCTGGCCACTCAGGGTAGAGGACGTGAACCGTCTCCAGGTATTTGACCACCGATGTCTGCGTTCAATCGCTCGTATCGGGTGGCACCAGCGAGTAAGCAACGAGGAGGTTAGGAAGCGGGTGTTTGGCACTGATTGTCAAACGAGTTCTGTTCAGTCGCTACATTTGCACAGACTTAGATGGTTGGGTCATGTACTAAGGATGCCAGCTAGCCGTTTGCCACACCGAGCACTGTTTGCGGACGCTGCGGCTGACTGGCGCAAGGTGGACAGATGATGACCTGGCGTAGACAAATGAAATCGTTTACGAAGGGGTTGGTCACTGTAGGTCGGGTTCGTCTCCCGGGCTGGGGCCCTCGCGACTCAGAGTCGGTGGCTTGAGACGTTAGGTGAGATGGCGGCTAATCGAGCTCAGTGGCGTGAATGTTGTCGTTGTTTGGCCGAGTTGTCTGTGAAGTGAGTGCACTTATGATGCGGGGCAGTGAAAGCCGTAAGGAAGCTGTCTCGCTGATGACGCCTTCACTACAGCTCGGTTGTTTGTTTGCAAGGTGTAGGCGCCTTGATGTTGTATGTTTGAATATAGACGTAGCTATTTTTAGTAGTTAGGTCCACTTCCCCCCTCCTCTTTTTCTTCTTTCTTCCTATATAAGTTTTTTTCTTTTTCTTTGTTCTCGTGGTTGTGTGGCAGTCAAGCATCAGTGTGAACCACTGATGTATTGCTGTCTATGATGATGATGATGATGTGCAGATCCTCTAGCAAACAGGCCCGTGGATTTCACGGGCTCCTCATTGTCCCGCATTTTTCATATAAGAATGCCACATTTCTTAAATCTCGATGCTCACTCGCTGGCGCCACCCGATACGGGCGATTGAACGCAGACATCGACTCACGTTCCTCCACCCTGCCGATATAATGAATACACAACGTCTTTCTGATTTGCGTCGACAGACTTTTACCGATGTATTGAGTCTGACAGCGCACAAGCGACTGTTCACTGGGATCCAATCGAGCAAACATTGCTCTGCTCTGGAACTCAGTGCGATTCCCACTCCAGCTTGACCGCGAGATTCAGCTTCGGCGTCACCAGAAACCCTGAGAGAGAAGCGCTTGAATCGACAGTTATCTAGAGGTGAGCTCAAATGGATAACGGTGCTAGAATCGTAGACTCGCGTCTCCGACACGCAGCACACATCAAGCTCCAGACTTGAGAGAGTACTAGCCAGAGCAGCTTGCTGACCGACTTGTCGGAGAGTGCGGACATTGAAGGCGCCAATGTTTACCGGTTGTCTTGTCCCTAGAAAACAATAATCGCCCGAAGGCACTTGGAAGGCTGAAGAAATGGGGGTAAAACAGTAGGAGAAAGTCGTATTGGGTTAGTAATGTCACTGTCGGGAGAGCGATAACTTCTGATACTTCCCGGTCGTTTATGCCGCGGAAGGGGTTGACTTGAGGGACCCCACCCGAGTCTCTGACTCAAAAGTCTGACCTGCGAGACAACAGGATACAGGGTTTTCTTGGGGACCCCATCCGGCGCTAATGACTCAAAAGTCTGGTTCACTTGGCAAGGTGGGGCTTGCCGGCAAACTGTCGTAAACTGGTAAAAAGAGAGGCGGTCCATTGTACAGCACTGCCAGTACTATCAACCGTGAATGTGAGCGGTCCAAGCTCAAATCCACGACCTGAAGACACTTTATACATCTCATCTTCGTGTATGCCTTTCGATCTCCACGTGAAACAGATATCCACATTCGCTTTCTCTCAAAACTGGAACAGGACCTTGATGTCAATCTGCGAGTGTAGACAACAGTGCCAACGCAAGCTGAACCTCAAACATGACACCACAATGATGGAACGTGGGCTCTCGCCAATAGCTCCCAAAAACACGCATGCTGTTATCCATTCGACACCAATGGTCACGCACCACGAGCCCAGAAATGTAATTTTGGACGAGCTGCCTATCGATTGTTGGAACTGTGGTGATTCGCATTATATTCATCTTTTGCCCGTCCGAACAATACGTTTGCACGAAGTGTAATCATCGAAGCCACAATAAGAATCATTGTCTGTCCGGTATGTCATCCACGTCGAGCAGACCACACACAAGTCATACCAGTCGACCGAACAGGAAACATTTTACAAAATCGACCTCCACTTTGGTTATGTTTAAGGCCGGATTTGTATACCGCCTAATTTTTTTTTAAATGCACCAATGGCAGACTGGAGCAGTTGCAACGTGAAAAAGACTCGGTCCTTCGGCTTCTTTTTAAACGTGCCTGAGGGCTCATCAGCAAACCAACAGAGCAAACAATAAACAAGACAACCCAGAATTCATCCGGTGGCACTTTGAATCTCACTGGCAAAATTAGACGTACCGCCCACCTTCAGGACAAGTTGCTCGACGGAACGTG
>LOND01007938.1:0-10764 GCA_014220965.1 Paragonimus kellicotti | reverse complement strand
CATTATCAGACTAAGGAATAATGGTCGCTGTCCACCATCAGTATCGTGTGATTTACATCACAGAGGCCTGGTGGCCTAGCCTCTTCACACATTGTCCTCCTGCGATGACGTGAAGAGTCAGGATGCACCAGCTCATATGATTCGACCCCATATACTACAATGCTACACATTTTTATCACTCAAACTGACTGTTTTTTTGCTTCTTTGTCAAAGGGGCGCGACTTCGACACGCTTGAATACAGTCTACTTACAACTGATGTGTATGCCTAACATGCTTTCGATTACTGAAAGGTTAATAAGCTCAATCTGGGTATGTCGTAAATTAATGTGATTTCTTTTTTTGCCCTCAGTATGCTCCAGTCTTCTGTGCTAGCAGTTAATCTAAGTCGACGGGGACGATTAAAACTATGGTCTCTCGCCAACTGTTTCATCAACCGACGTACGATTTTTATGTCAAAGTTCAACATTTCACGTCTTTCCTGTTTGCCAAAACTGGTAGTGATTTGTCAGCAGCGAGTTTGAACAAAATTAGAGAAGGGCACCGACACACACATGATCTGGCCTTGCTGATCATGAATTGCATAAGCAAGGCAGAGTACGACGACTGACGGGACGCGTCATTTTGTGAGCACATGATGATAGTCTTACTATGTCATCTTGCTTAACCGCTGGGGCAAGTTCGGCTACCCTTATCTGTATTTCTTGTTGGGTCTGTGGGTTTTTTCGATTCGTATTGCTGGTTTTCTGTAGACGCTCCTTTTCCTGTGGCACTGCTCGCTGTGATAACTACACTGACTTGCTATCTTACAGGTAAACCGTCAAAGTGACAACTTTAAATAAGCCACCTGACTTGCGAGCAACACTCATTCGGCTCCTGTGTGTGCCCAGTCTGAAACGCCTTGATGGAGTTTATCGTAACAACGTCGTCACTTGGCGACCTCAGACGCAAGGCAGATGTGCCCGCTGAGGGAGACCATGCTTGTTCTTCACGTAACTTGACCAACAGACCATATCTGGCAGAACAAAACCAGAATCTATGTTTCACAATTGCTTCTAGCCAGCTTTCAGTTTCTGCACATCGAGTTGTATTCATTACATGTTTATAAACTGACTGGATTTATTTCCTATCACCATGTTATCTCAGTTCTGCTCCAGACTTTTCTCTCTCTTTTCATCCTTCACAGCTGTTAAATTTGCAAATTTGTTTCATCGAAACCGTTAGTCTATTCACTATCTAATTGCTTCGAGAACGGTCGGCACAGGACAATGTGAACATGAGTATTTTCTGTCCTCAACAACAAGGAATCCTATTATTCCTATTAATTCTGTTCATACGCATGTTTCAAAAACGCAAACAAAACGGCTACCATACGCTGTGGCACTTATATTCATCCACGAGGGCCAGAACTGACAGGCAGATAAAATAAGTTTGATACAGGGACAAAAATTCTATTACTCCATAAAAAGGCTTTCCTGTGAACAGCAGGGAATGGTCTTTGACGAAGAATGACTTTTCTAGGGCTCAGCAGCGCGGCAGTTCTCTTTTTCCACCTGTGAAATACCGACAAATGCTACAAAGTAAACAGGATTATCTTTTCTCAGGCTGAACACAGAAAAAGAAATGCCTTTAGTGCGAGTCAATTATCAGGTGGGTAAGGTATGACTGAATGTGTTAAACACCTGCTTCTCAGTTGGAACTTCTCAAGAAGTGCACATAGCTGATTTTAGTGAAAGTTGATTGGGATGAATAGTCTAGACAATGACTCATTGTCCCTTGGCTAACGTGTGAGTCTAACGACTTTACTGCAAACTCTCACTAAATTACCAAGCAGCTACTGAGTAGTATATGTCTCTACTCAGTTTTGAGTTAATATACTGTTAGTCGATAATGTGTTGCAGCTGATTAGTTACTCTGCCGAATCCATGAACTATTTATCAGGAAAGACCACAAGCTAACAAACAGTGATCATTCAGTGCAACGGAAAAGATGTTACACGGACAAAGTTGAAATTATTTGTGGCTTTCACATACCAGGTCAAAAGTCACAGGATTTCAGCAAATCAATGGGAAACGTGCGTAATCCAGTGAAAATCGCTCACAGCAGAAAATCAATATAGTAGTGCTGCTGCTCTTTTGTTACAAGTGATATACGTCACATATATCAGAAAACGAGCAAATGTATCTGAACGCATTAGATGATCACATTTCATTAGATAACAAGTCCAATCTTGCATTTACACCGGAATGAATTGCGATTAAATATGGCTGCAAATCAACGTTCACCACGAGCTGGTTATCCATTTTACACGGTTCATAGTCGGACTCTGCACAGGTTCCGTAGTTATACACAGTACCTTCGTCCGGCAAATAATTGAATGCTTGGGGTTTGACTGGCCAATGAAGAGAAACCTCGTGAGCTGTGTCTGACCGTAATAGACACTTTTTACGTGCAATGTATGTCTTGGCCGTTACCCTTTTTCTTTCAAACATGGACCCTACTTTTGGAAATGGTTCAACAAATCGAGCGGGAAAGCAGGAAACAGTCTTCTTAGCATATTTTCCTTTCTGGATAGTTTGTATAATTCCAGACCACCCGGGGTTCTTTTTCGATTGTGTATTTATTTTTGGAACAAAAATCTCCTTAACGTTAGCATGAAAAATGTAGTCTACTCGCCTAGATATCCGAAATATGCAGTCATTGTAACCCAAAATCTGTGCACCTTCCCATGTCTGCAGGCTGCTATTTAGCAAAGGCAGTTTCCAGTTGACGACTTCTGCTTGGAATGGCTGATCAGTCTCTAATCCAGTGCTTTCCAAATAGCTATCGAAGACATTTTGAACTTGACGAGAAGGTTGTTCCGGCAAATAGAAAAGAATAAGATTCACTCCCATGATTCGCTGAGCTTCGATGAATTCCAATAAACCAATTGCAGTGATGGCCTTCATATCATCTGACGGTGCAACGCACAGACCAATCTTAGGCGTACCTTCCGATTCGGGTAGAGTTTTCGGTGTTCCTGGAAGAACTGGCAAAATAATTGGTACTTTCCAGGTTGCTGTTCCAAGATGCAACGCCACGGCCACATGTCCACGGACTGCTTCAGTTATTAGGTCCGGTGGTAACTTGCAGAATATGAAGTATCCACGATACGTGCCCGTCGGTTCGGTAAGGGAATGGAAACCGAACTTTCGACCGCGGACACCAAATGTCTCCATTGTATTACTGATAATCTGTCCCTTCGTCTTCGCAATGTTGCTCACGTAGTAACAATACACAAGTGGATTGGCCGTTTCTTTTTTTAATACCAATATCCGTATCTCACGTAAGTTCTGTTCAGTGTAGGATGATACCGCGAAGGTCTCTTTTTGGTCATCGATTGATTCAAAAGTTAAATCTGGATAGGTGAAGTTTGAATCGACAGACTCAAATGAGTTACGTTTGAACAGATTGCGTCCGATTGACAACAAACCGCAAAGAATGAGAAGTACGATTAGTGATCGTTTGCCAAATTGTTTGAGGAATTGTACTGCCAGCATCTTTGTTGTTACCGCACGGATTGACTTGTGCCGATTTGCCTAGGTCCAAGTTACACAGTGTTTGCACATACAACGAAGGAAAGTTACACGCGTCTTCTTTCACTGCCTGTCTAGAGCATACTTCATTTCATCCTGATAATTCTACTGTTCAATAGATTGTACTGTGCCAGAAAGACAGATGTGTCGGAAGCACTGAAACAATTGCATCGACTATTGACAGTGGTGAGTGCACAGCTTGCTCACGAATGATCTTGTCCAATCAAACGGAAACATTTGAGTGAGGACTGCTTGACTGTGATACAATTGAGCTGACCGCGCAGTGTGAGATTCTACTGTCAGGCCGTAGGATTAACCTATTGCTTTTTGGACCACAGTAAAAGTGATGAATTTATGACTTGATTTTAGAAGCGGTTGCATAAAAATAATTCAACCGACCAAACGTAAAACAACAGGCCTACTAAAAATGTGTGCATTTCTGCAAGCACTATACATCTCGCATTAAGGCTGACAAGGAAATAAGCACATAATGTCAAGTTTACTGTGTGACTGTAATTCGGATTATGACTACTGTAAATCTCTGTATGCACCATCCTTATCGTTGGATATTGTTAATCAGACAGATATCGTGAAGCAACAATACATTTATAGGAATTGAGATGATTATCGGTTGAACACCGCTTATATTCGTTCTATACAAGATTTGACAAGACTCATTTGGTCAGAGGGCATTAACTTCGAATTCCGTTTCTACTAAGGCACAATAGAATTCAAACTTGTTCTAATGTTTGTGAGACCATCACGTTCTCAGCTATCCCTTGACTTCATACTAAGTTAACAAACAATTACGCGAACTACCTCTGTTTACCTGCACCCTATCGGTTCTCCTAATTAACCTGACTTTCACCAATTGTCCGATGGAGCAGTGAATGTATGTTAAAGTGTCAGCTTCCCGTAAACTGTAATCGTCATATAAATACCATGAAATGAAGTAATATCCTAGAAACTGTTTCTCAAAGTTGGGCGTATTTGCACCTGTTGATCAAGATATCCGGGAATTGGGTTGAATAGTAGGCTGAACGGAAGAGTGAGTGGATCAACGTTATAATAATACTACGTGTGCATAAAGGGCGTCGTTGCTATTAATGATATCATTGTGTTCAATACAACTGACACAGAAACAGTTGCCAGGATACCCCGACCCCACACTGCACAGTTAACCTTGGATTATATAAAGGATGACGCCCTCTGGAATGAAGGAAACGGTATACAGTTGGGAACCATTTTCTAACCAACCAATAGATTCGGCATTAATTTTTACGCACAAGCCTTTATAGGTCTGATCCATACACGCCCCTACTAACCTACGATAATAGCTGACGCTAAATAATCCTTGTGCTTATAAATCTTACAGAAAGCTCACGTTATTTCGCCCATGATTAACCACGCACACTGCATGTCTGAGGTATCCCCGCGCAACAGGAAAAAGGAAGCTTCTGCTTAGAGGTCCTTGTACTACAGGTGAAACTTAAGTGAAGAAGTCTTATCTGTCGTAAGGCCAAATGTGAGAAACCCTGAGGGTTTGAAATAAGCAGATAAACGCTAATATTGGAAGTATAAAACATGAGATGATAGAAGACATGCAGTTACTCGTGGAAGAAGTTTACACGCAGGAAAACGAGGGTGTCTGCTAGTGTCGTTTATATAAATGCAGCAGATGAGGATTTCTTCAGAACACATAAACTCAAAAGAAACTGAGGTATAAACTGAATAGAAGACAACTGCGGGCAGATGTTTGGCTTACTGACCGGGATCACTGGTTTAGATGAGTGTGAAAGATACAAACGAGTTGGCTTGCCAATGCCAAGGCAGCGGCCTTCTATTCGTTAACTGATCGCCATGAGTTTGCTTATATCTTATCTGGCTGAGAAAACTACGGTTACGTGCGCGACAACCCTAAATGTTCGTACCATTTCGATCGGCAGTTCAAACTGCAAATGAAGCGTCTGAATTCACTGTTTTGGAGCTGTAAGTCTTCCGCATGAATCGGAGATTTATCATCACACAGTCGGGTGAGAGAACGTTAGAATTGCTCAACAGGGATTGCGTATGCGACCTTGACTGGGATTGCCGACTCACGCATTAGCCCGCGCTGTGCGTGGATGTTTCTCTGTTTGATCTTGGGCGTCGGTAGTAGAATGCTTGTGTGTGGATCAGACAGTTAAAACCTGAGGGTCAGCTGACCAGATATGAGGTGAATGAATAAGGTGAGTGTAAGTGTAATGTGAAAGTCATCATGGTTGGCACATGATAATGGATCGATACAGAAATAAGGCTAATTTTGACCAAGCGAGCCTTCAACCTGCAATCTGGCGACGTAACTGTCGATAAATCTCTATCCCTTTCCACAAATTCTTTTTGACTTTGAACAGTAGGCTCGGTGGAAAGGTTCGTAAGTAACTTAACGATCCCGATATCAATCCGGATTTTACCAGTGGGACCGCAAAAAAACAATGACGTACATTTATTTTCCTCTGTGTTGTGCTTTAACAGAGCCTATTCATCTGTTAACAACGGCATGCCAATAGTGGATTATTGTGGCAAATCTGTTGTTTAGACAGTTCGAATGCTCAGTTTGAATGCTCAGGTGACCGTCTGTGTGATATTCATGGTGAACACAGTATCCCGAGGTGGGCGGGATTGAGCGTCAAAGTGAATTCAGCATCGGCAAATAACGGTCGAGACACTATTTCCTGGATGTGACGAGTGGTAAACTTCGTGTCGGCAGTACTTTTGCTGACCCAGAAATCATCCTGCCTCTTAGGTGCACTGGCCTAGAGCACCACAGCATTCGGCCGATTTAGGATATTCTGGTCACAAACTTGGGAGATAACTCAACAAATGGTAAGCACTTTGCTGTTCGGGGAGTGTTTGCTCTGCTCACCTCCAAACAAAAGCACTTAAAGAATGTTTGTGTCCTCGGTGAAGTGAACCAACTTGAGCGTTGCATGTTCTGGGCTACAGAATTCCGCATTTGAACCCATCTGCGCCTACGATATTCTCACTCCTTAATCTTGAATTCGTTCCCATTTCTGACTAGCTGAGGATGGTACTAGGCAAAGCACCTAGGATCGCTAAGAAGACTTTGGAAAAATTGTCTGCGAATGAGCGGAGATCCGCAGAAACACATAAAAGACGGAGCGACAAATCCATGGTTGCAGAAGAAGCACATATCGGTGAGAACCTAAACTAAAAGCATGTGTTTAGTTCAGATTTACAGTGACCATATCTGTTGCCTCTTTTGTATTTGCTCACTTCCCCTACATGAAGTAAGGTAATCCAGTCGCTGATCCACGCACCTATTGCGGATGATGTACGAAACCCACACATCATGTCGGTGGACGGCCAAACAGTGTTATCTCAAGCTCAGCTCTTACTTACTCACAATTGTTACTCATTTACTTAAAAGTATTACTCAGCTGTTAGACACCACTTACAAAATCAGACTGGATCTCTCACTGACCTATGGCGGTAAACATTTATAACTCCGGGGACGTACAAGTTGGCACTCGATGAGCCATTGAGGCTAGTGAAATCCGGTTCCGAAAGACAAGCGTACCCACACAAAACACTCCCTTCTAAACACTCAAGTTGCCATGACGTGTTGTGGCCTGAAAATACTGACGATACCCGCAGACCAGTTAGACGTGATCCCCAACTGGCCTCAGCTTCAGGGTGACATAGATCCAAACCAGTCAGCGCCACATAATCACTGCTTTGTTTGTTGAGCTTTATTTGAGCTGAACACGACACTGAAGTCGATCTTTATTTCAGGTTGCAAAAGTCACTGCTGTGAGTGACCCCGCATAAACATTGATGCAAGCGAGTACCAGACCATGGAGTAAGCATTAGATTATTGATTTATACAAACAAGTTTACAACATAATATGGATACAGCAGTCTCTCACAACACAGGGCGTCCTTGTGGGAGCGGTGGTTCTCACTTGAAGTTTTCTGACTCAGCCGCCGTCCAGCATGTGGTATACCAACGCAGTACCTATAATCGAATTTGTCTGTTCCGTAGACAGTTTCCTTTTAAGTAGCTTGACTGAAGTGATCGAACATTGTAAATCGTAACTTTCTTGACAAGTCACAGCAACAGTTCAAAAGCAACAATTACCTGACCGTAGAATATATGTCACATTTTCTGTAAGTACTTTTGAGAGGCCATAAACTTGGTGTGAACTTCAGACAGTTGCAGAACAATCTCCGGGAGGCACATCAAAGCATAATATCGAGTTTTTCTTAATGTAATCGTTCGCTGCCTCAAACGAATGAATTACGATCTGCAGTGGCATGTCTTCTGCATCCACCTTGTACTTATGTTTATTCGGTATTTATCTTCGCAGCCTATTGCATCATTCCCTGTTTGTACTTCATGAACTAAAACAGGGCAGCCGACTACTTTGGTTGAATATTCTTGAAAGACCGTATTCGGTGATCAAACCTTTCGAAGCTCCTTGTCGTTAACCTATTGCTTTCAAACGTCATTGGTCAAAGCTTTCGACAGCCACTTGAGACCTATACTGCAATTTATGAAAAACAGCCTGATCTTTTGTTACGTTGAAAAATTGCGTGTGCAGTGTCATTCGTGCGATTGACGTGATGCAAGCCCAGTATCGGAAGGTTGCAAAAATTAACGCGTGGGTTGTTAGCCTGCCTGAACAGGGCATAGTTCCGACTGAGAAACCATATGGAAGAGCATTACAGCAATTGTGCGCCCATCTTCTGCTTCACCCACGTCTTGACAGTCACTAACATCCGAGGTCGGCTGAATGAAAGTAAAATTGTTATCTGAACTAATGCACTAATCAAGTACCTACACCTAGTTGGGTGAGTGATCGTAAATTAACTTACGTGGGAAATGCACATTCTGGTTATGGTTTTTGAACTGTTAACTCTTCAGGATTTGGACGATTTAGGATTTTGATTTATACGCCCTGGAAGCCCACCGACAGATTTAAGTGTTTTCCTTTCTAAATTCCTCACGCACGGAACTGCCAGTTGAATAGGCGGAAATTTACCAAACCCTCGATAGTCACAATAATTCTTACTCAACAATCTAAGCATATTTGTCCAGGTCTGCGTCAGTGATTACGTCGCAAATTCTCACGTAACTGGAAAAAATGTCTTCCATATATTCTGTGAGAATTATATGAATTTGAAATGAAACCGTGCACTAGAATACTGAACGCACACAATAAACTGAAGTATTTCAGCCGTTGTCGTGGACTTTCTACAGGTGACGTTTTGCTGTCGCCTGGCAGCATAGTCAGTCTGGTATGCATAACGAGGCGGATTTTGGAGCTCAGCGACAAGCACGTGTTCTAAGACTTACACATTGTGTACTGCACGTCTTGGAAAAGGCTGTGGCCACCTGCTAACTGCATTGATGAGAATCCATCAGACCATGGTGAAATGCAGATTCTGAGCCAACCATGCACACCCACATACACGAACGCGGTAGAATGAGAACAATGGACAAAAGGGGAAACAACGTAATGGACAAGATATTTTACGGCAAGCTTGCTTGGACAGAGAAAATAAACATAAAACAGCGATGACGAAATAGGCTCATCACGGGATTACGTTCATTTTATCACTTATTGCACTCACTGTGCTCATTAACTTTCAAACTTAAACTCCATGTTAAACAACGTTGTCGGAAACTCTGTAGTTTGTAAGTTGTCCGCTTATCCACAACTATCATGTTCACGCAACGCTTCCGCTCACTCATTGCCACTGGCAACAGTGCATCTCTGGTTGACAGTGATGCTCAGTTTTCATACAACCATGAGAACGAAAGATAGTTCACCCCCAGTTAGCAGATATTTGAAGGGGGCAAATGAAATTGGTTCATAAAACTCACACATAAACTCAAATATTCATCATAAACTAGCCCACAACTCACACACAAACTAGTAAATTGTCAAGCGGAAGTAAAGAACCATTCGGTAATCGATAGCTGTTTTGTGATGACATATGTCCGAATCCACAGTTTACTCGGTTAAACCACGACTTCATTCAAGCCACTAAGCTTGACTGGACGCTATTTCTCTTAATAGTCCTATTAACTGAAACAGTGAGCCAAGATGACCTTAGTTCGGGCGAGGAACCTGGTCAACAATGTCTCATTCTTGAGCGCAGGATGATGTCCGGAAGACAGTTGACACGTAAAACAACAAAAAAGACATTGTGCTGTATTAACAACTTCCTTTTATTCTCGTCAGTAGTATACCTGAGTGGCAAACGCATATTAATAGTAACACTTGTGAGGAAGAAAATACCTGAAACTAACCCTGTTATTAGTTAGTGATTATCGATAAACGTTCACAGAATGAGAAATAACCACAACCGTGCTCAGAGTAATCCTCTGAAAGCAAATCTCTATGAATATGCTTTCAAAGGTGACCACAATACCAGTGACATCGTTGGAAAGTTGTGTCACCTTCAAGCTCTCTCACCATAATGATGAATTACGGCTGGCACTTTCCGTTCTGTGTTCCCTGTGGGGGTTAATCGAGTCTGTTACGCAACTAACCAATTCACCTACAAGTGCGATGTGTGGTGTTCCTTAAATCCGACTAGAATTTAAATCTGCATACAACTGTCCAAGTGGGTTTTGTACGCAATGACTCCACAAACACCGGTAACGAAACACCACGGTAAAAACCCAGTACCTTTGGTTACATATTATCTTTTGGAGACTGATCGTTCGGTTTACCCAATAATATCATCTTCCGTGTTATCATGTATTTGAGAACTTACGGTGCTAGTGTACTGCGATGAACTTCTATTCGATTCAACGTTTATTCAAACCCCGACATAATAAAAGATCTAACAAGGGACCAATTCAAACGTCGCGTTAAGATATCACATCAGGATTGGACGAAAAGCCTCAGTGTTACACTTCCCGTTATTTGCCAAGTTTCTTGTTCTGTATTACATTAGTCAGCTTACAGTTTGACTTCTCAGGTGCCAATATGATCAGCCAGTGACAGAGTGTGATTGCTTTGTTAAGCGATTTACATCTATAAATGCGGCTTCTTGTCTCATGAATAAGAACTGCCTACTGCAACCAGTACGAGGTCTTCTCCTTATTACTTGCGTGGGAGGTTTCAATTCGAGTACGATTTCCAGGGTTGTTCGAAGTCCCTAATTCCGAGTATT